>JASANE010004476.1:0-15966 GCA_030248225.1 Trileptium ribeirensis
AATTGGCCAACGCGATCCTAACCCCGCAGACCAACTGCATTGTCATACTTGGCGGGTTCCAATTCATCTATCGCAAGGCACCAATGGAGCAGCTCCACGCCGCCTTGCCGAACGCCGCATTTCGTAAATCCAAGCGACATTTAGGCGTACTCTCCCGCCGAGTTGCAGCCAATACTGCCATCATTATAGCGCCACCGGCACCCCGATGGGTTGCCACTAATCAGGACGCTTTGTCCTGGACGGCCGAGCTCAAGCAACTGATGGCTAACCACCGACGGCAGCACGACACCTTCCATAACGTGTATATGCCTTCCTGGCCGGTCGCGTTCCACAGTGCAGACGCGTGGGAACGGGACGAGCCACATATGGAGTGGCAATAAAGATCACAATTTGATGAGCCGATGGTGTCGCAGTACTGTCGGCGGAACCTGCACGAGTGGGTAAGCCGTTTAGTTAGGGATGCCGAGCTAAGGCGCTTAACGCATTAAGGGCTAAGCTAAACGCATGAAAGTTAAGCGAGGACCACACTGTAAGAAGATAGGTTATTGCGATGCTTAACTGGAAGTTATGAAGGAGCCCAACTCAAACTAGGGAAAGTCAGCGGCAGCGAAAACGCGAAGCGGAGCGATGCAAAATTCCTTAGGGAACACTATTCGAAATTAGCTAAATCGGAAGCACTGCTAGTATAAAACGACCCGAACCAATATAACCTAGTATCGAAACTTAGGAAATATGAAATCTATTTGTCCTTCTACCCAAAGCTACAGATCCATGGAAACTTTGGAAATTTACAGGGAACTCCTGGGTCAGGCAACCTGGCAGTCCGGACCCTTTCCTGGGAGTGACCAATTCAATCAACCCTTTTGGAGGTACGTGCCAATAACTGTATAAATATAATTTGCCATTGTATGAAGTGAACCATAACTTGTAAAAAGGAAAATATATATATGCGAGGAAAATCATGCGAAATAACGTAAGAAAAGAAAACTTCACAGAAATCCAGGCCTCATTTTAATAATTTGGCCCATAAGGGAAAACTTCGAAAATTTCAGGAAAATAAGGGAGAAGGGGCGAGTTTTACAATAAAATTTACAAAATTTTACTGAAATTTATACAAATTACGGAAACTTATCAAATTCTACTAAAAGTTAGCGAATATTTACTGAAACTTAGCAAATTTTACAAATTTCTGACAAATTTTCCCAAAATTTTCCGCGAATTTTCTTAAATTTTCATGCACAATTTTAACCCTTTTGGAAATTCTAGGCGAATTTCATAACAATCGCCAAAACTTTCAGACTAAATCGAATGACGGGCTGTACATCTACGGATTTAATGGTGAAATTTCACACAAACTCATCTTTCATCCGATTTACACTCTTACCCTAAGTAAGGAGTCTAATAAATCCAAAAAATTTCAAGAGATGTAACAGCCCAAATTTTTAGAAAAGGATAAACTGCCTAAGCTACACTAAAATTATAGGGAATGAAGGGAACGGACGGCCGGACACCGGCGGAGTGTGATCTAAGTATAACATGATCATTGTGTAGTACTATTGTCATTGTTATGAAATAAACAATTATATATCGTCGTATTGTATTTGTATGGTCACACTCCACTGCCCGGGGTGATTTTGGCACCAAATCTGAAAGAAAGGATCACTGGTAGGGGTGTCCGGTCGATCCTCGTGGATTAGAATGCCGGGATATTGCGTGCATAAAACGGTTTGCATGTTATACTATACTTGTTGTGTATTGTATATAATACGTATTGTGTGCGATATATATATATAAGGGAAAAAAGGGGAGCTAGAAACCCACTAAGGGAAGTTTGGACTACCGATATTCGGGTTGATCATGTTCAAATAGCTCGAATGCTCGGTCAAAGGCGACTGAAGTACTGGACGCAAAGTTTAGGACACTATTTCAAGGGGTGCGACACAAAAATTCAATTTTTGGGTTTCCTACAAATTTCAGGGGGACGGGGGTGACTGAACCCTTCTGAGGACTCTATTGGGGTGTCAAATTGTCCCGGCGGGTCTAAAAATTTGGATCCCCTAAACACTTACGGATCCCCGAACAGGCGCTTAAGCCTACAATTTTCTAAGCCTAAAAGGACACCCAAAATAATCTAAATTCCCCGATTTTCGGAACCCGGGACACGTATCGGGTCTCACCTTAACCGTTTACCTGAAAACCGGGGCCGCCCACCCCCTCGGGTCCGCTCAGGATCCTCTAAACTTAAATGGGACCCCAAAATTCTACTTTCTGGGCGCCTAAATCGGCCTCTAGCGGGCCTCCCGTGGAAGATACATTAAATACTAAATTCTCATCAGTAGCCGGCCTGCCAGGGCATGATTCCGGTCCTACCCCCGGCCGCCTACTGTTCCTAGATCTCGAGATATCGGCAAAAACGTGCCAATATCTCTATGAGAAAACGGCGCCCTGAGCGCCGTTATATTTTCCTCCGAATCTCTGGTGGCTACTGACTCAGCGGGCGGTTTTGTTTTCTTGGCGAGCCTCGGCCACGTGTCGCTGCTTTGATGTAGATGCCATAGCGAGGGTCGGCGACTATATTGTTTTTCGGTATCCAGCATATAGTGTTATGGTTTAAATGTTGTTTTCTGTTTTGATACACCGCTTATATGTTGTACATAGCTATATATGGATGTAATGTTTTCTGGCATTTGAAAAGTCTATCTATATACATGTATATGTTTTCGGGCATTTGAAGTCTATCACAGAAATCAGTCAGAAAAGAAGAAGGAGTCTCGGCTAGACAGCAATAGAGCTGGCCCGTTCAGCAGTGGGGGACCAGTCCAAGCTCTGCACTCGTAAAACCTGCCCGTTTTGGCGGTTATCGCCAAATCTACGCGTTTCGCTTGTTTTGCTTTAGCTCTTCTCCGGCGCTCTCGCCCGGGTGGGCTTCTCTCCGGCATGCAGCCGTGCGGAAGAAACCCGCCTGGGGGTTTTCCTATGCTTTCCCAGTTTTCTGTGTCCGAGCATAGGACCGCAGGGGCAGCCCTTGGGGGTGCTGTGGCGTCCAATGGATGTCTCCCGCTCCCGTAAAGGTGCTGCCCCCGCGTTGGGGGGAAAGAGGGGGCTGAATTTTGGACAGAAGCGAATAAAAAATTGGGGCCAACATTGTGGAGAAAAAGGCGAGAGGCAGAGGTGTTCTGACGGTTCCCCGTCCGCCGGGTGGTATTTTGCAGTGCTTGGTGGACGTATTTAGGACTGTTTTGAAGTTTTATTAAGAAATTAGTTGTTTGCAAGTGTTCGTTTAGCGATGGAGAGCTGTCATTTTTACAAAATTTCGCAGGATCAACAAGTGCACCAGATTCGGGACTAACCTGGATGGGCCCTTCACACAGCGGACGCGTGGAAGGTGCTCGCCCGGAATTACACATAGTGAGCTTCCGAAAGTTTTCTCGCGTAGGCCTAAGCACTAAAGGGCAGCCCTGGCGGCGCCGCCGGCATCCAACGGATGCCCCGCGCTCCCACAAGTGCTGGGCCGCGCCTTATTAGTTAAGTCGAGCAGATTCGAGTGGAAGAGAATTCATAGGAAATTTCAGAAATGCATCTGACGGAAGAAATTGTGGGAGGGTAATCAGAAACACAGCTGGGCACGTGCTTTTCTAATGAGGAGCGTAACAAAGCTTAAGGTTCAGATAGCAAAATTTTGGGTAAAGGGTTCCGCGTTTCTAAAAGAGCCCTAGCGGGCTCATCAAACATCGTTTCGTCATCCAAACTTAGGCCGACACTTACTAAAGGATAGCAGCTCTTAGATCAGCTTAGGGACAGGCGGAGAAAAACGGTACCCATGTCCTAGGAAACTTCGTTTCTGAGTAACAGTAGTTTTCTTTCGCTCGAAAAATGGTAGTGTCAAAAGCGTACGAAGAATTGAAGTTTTCTTCAATCACAACTTAGGTAGCGTTGAAAAGTACATTGTAATAACATTGTAACATCGATGCTTTCGAAAATTTCATTGTATGCTGAAATACCATGTTGTCAAAAGAGGGAGCGCCCCAAAATAAATATCTGACGTGTGCATTTTTGTAGGCGAAATAGCTTGATCTTAACCAGGTACCCCCGGTTGCGCGAAAACGTAGGTCCCTCTAAGGCATGTTGAATACCGTTTGACCCAACGTTTCTTTTTGGTTACATCAAGGCCCCATTCAAATCATACGCAATTTCACCCCTGCGGTCAGTTTAAATTTTTAACGCTCCGGCTGACCCCGCTCGCGCCCGCATCCCAGCTCGCTCCGCGAATGACTCGTTTCGGTGCATAGGTTCCTAAGTGTATCAAGGCAAATATTTCCCCACCTTCTATATAATCCTCAAATACAGTAGACTGATAAGGACTAGTCAGCTGGGACTTGCGTCAAACTAGGATCAAACAAAGTCTTTACAAAATGGGTTCCGCCGTTAGGAAATCTCGGCCCTGGCATAAGGCGTAGGGTTCAATAACCGGAAATGAGGGAAAGACGGGTCCGCCCTATTACCTGTGAGCAGGCTTAGAAGATGACCCTCCCTCAGGGGGACCTCCATACCGCTAGACACGTGGGCCATTATAGGGGCCAGGCCGAACACCCTGGTAAACCCGCCGGCGGCCTACTAAGCTAAGCGGTTCCTATCGGTCTGACCAGAGTCCACCGGGGAATCGTGTAAGCCGGGGTTGTCCGGGCACCACCGTGAAATTCTGGCTAGAGTGGTGCAGCTGGGATCCCTTAGGGCCAGAACTGGTCCTAGTACAAGTAACGCCAGCGTTAAATGGGGGCAGCAACACAAAAATCACATCTAGATCGATCCATACACTGTATACTTTCATTATTGAGCCTTCATGTGAAGAGGTTCGACAATCGTGTAAATGACATTTAAAAACATTTAAATGAACACGTAACATTTAGAAACTATATATTTGAATAACATTGTTTAAAAATCACATTATTTTTTCTTCAACCCGAGTGATGATAGTATGCGAGAAAAAACAAAACAAAATAATTCACGCAATCTTGACTATGCAAAGCAGTATAAATAATCATTACACTCCAAAGTAGATGTTGAAAGTATGTAATATATATATATTGTGGTAGATAAAGTAACTAGGGAAAAAAATTTTGTGAGCAGGCTATAATCAAAACAAAAAATTTTCACAATAAAACATTCTAATAATGTTTTAGAAGGTCCGTGGATTTGAATACACCAAGCCTTCTACACAGGCACAGGTTATGGCTTGTTGATGTTCGAAAGTGGGGAGGGTGGACTTAGCCCCCACTTTTAAATGTGGGGGTAGGGGCTCAGCCCGCCTAGACCCCCCGGTTCCGCCGCCCCTTTATTCTTACTGTAGAAAAATATGATTATTACTTAAATGTGTGAAAATTGATGGCATTAAAATATTCGTGGTGATATTTGTAGCTTAAAATAAAATATGAAAGTCGTAATTGAGCGGATTTTTATAATGGTTAAATATAGTACTATTCAGTCATGCACATACGTATATACGTATAACACTTGAGAAGGGTTGCGAAGATATGTTTTATTTTGACAAAGTTGCGAATTTCAATCTAGTTTTACAAAAATATTAAAGCATGGATACTGCCCAATAACACACAGTTATTTTGGTCAATTGAACAGTGGACGATATAACTGAAGAGCTAGTGGCTAAGCACAGGATGTACAATGGTTTTGGTATGTGATGGTAGTTTGGATTTTGTCATTTTCTAACGGTTAGAATGTTTAGGTGAATAACCCGACCTGGCTTCATCAAACTTTTGATGCAGTCAAAATACTTTCCGTGAGATTTAAAAGAAGTATTCGTTGATTTTTTCACCTCCAGCCATTTTTTAAAATTCAAGGAACTATTCGTTGAAATTTTAAATATTTTTTCAAAATATAAGATAATTCTTTAAAATTTCAAGAAATAGTTCTCAGAATTTTAAAAGAATATCTGATGGTTCAAAATTCAAAGAATGCTTCTTTTAAATGTGGTAGAAATTATACAATACCCAAATTTACTATGTAACAAAAATATGTAACAGCGTCCAGTCGGAAATATGTCGAACAAGTGCTGTTGACTTCGGAAGATAAACCGAGATGATATGACTTTGTTTGCATTTTTTACGTGTGAATGGAAGGAAGCTGTAGACAGAACAGTTGTTCTCCAAAGAAAGCCGAAGCCTGGCATGGCGACGAAAATTATTTTTTGAAAATTGAGTTCCTACGTTTCCTGGCGGACTGCGTATCCAGTTGCAAGGTTCCCAGTATTTACGAACGCTTTGATTAAACGTGGCGCCGTAGTAACCATACCATTGGTGAACCGTTGTAGTCGACCGCGGTATTGTAAACTTTGTACCGTTTATTGAAACAATTGACCAATGGTGAGCGTTATGAACAAGTCATTCAATTTTTGAGACCCCCTGCTTGAATTTTGTCAGACACGATATTGACGTACTGGCCCCATCTTGGACTTGTTGAACCCATCTAGATCTTTTGGTATGTTGTCTGCCATCTTTCTCGAAATTTCTGCTTGTTTATCGAATGAGAAGTCGTCGAGCGACACCAGAACCATGCAAGTCAATTTTGGCAGGATTTCCTTGAGTCGCAATCTGACTAAATCGGGATTGTTCAAAACTAAGCGTTGTAAATGTTTAAAAACGGTAGATTTTTAATCACCCAGTTCTTCGGCTTCGAAACATCCGTAGTTTGTGCTACTCACTTTTGCTTAGATGCTGGACAGCTGTCGATTTTATCATGTCGTAGGTGCAGATTGCCTTTATTCCGCTATCGGTGATGATGTCCATCGGTAAGGTACGCAGGAGACTTCGTTTTTATCGCCGAGCAGAATTTGATCCAACAGCTGCTCATTTTAGGTCGAGTCATCCACGAACTTCGTTTTGGGAAAAACCGGAAAACCTGATTGACTTTCGTGTTTGTTTGGCCGAATCAAGTGTGGTTGCGGAACACTGTATTTGATCAATCGATAATATGACAGCCTTTTTGATCTCTTCTTCGATTGCCTCTATAATAACGCCCTTTGGTGGCGTCATTGTGAAGTGAAGTCGTTTTCGTCGTCTTTGAGCACTGTCAATAATTTTTCACACTCGTTTTTCGACACACCGCTGAGATTAACAGCCGCTGATAGAATAGGAAATGAGGATGATTACAAATGTATTAAAATTCTTGTTCTGCGACATATTTTTACCAAACGCGCTGATGGAAGGTAAAGAAAAATATCCTAAAATTTTATTTGCCTAATGTCGCAGTCACTTCAGCGATGTTCAACCACACGCGGCTTGCTTGATTCCGCAGCTTTTAGGGTTTGACATAGAGCAAACGTAATTTAACCTGATAAGCGTATAAGATAAGCGTATATAAGTGATAAGGATACTCGATAAGTGACAGCAGTTACGATTGTATTAGGAGCGAGTCTAAAACTTGATTGATACAGCAGTGAATCGTTACTACCTGGACATAAATTTAAATCGTTCATGCCTAATTCGGCCCATGTCACCTTTAGGGGCTTCCCAACTTCCCGGAACTTCCCGGGGAAGATTTTAACTATTTATGTGTGTGTCTCGCTGCAATTAGACACACAAATTTTCTCAACAATTATTTATTATATATACAGGGCAAGGTACCAACTTAACCGAATCGTACAGCAACAACTTACCTACCACGCCACCGAATATAATTTCGCTTAGTAAAATTCAACGTTGTGTAAAAGGACACCAACAGCACTGGTACACGAATTAAATAATGTAAAATATGTTTTCAAAGATGCAGATCTCTGTGTTGTGTTCTTTTCTTTGTACTCTGAAGTTATTATGTGTATGTATTATTTATCAACATTTACACACAAATATATTGTCAAAGTCTGAATTTTAGTTTGTTTTTGGAATGACGCTGGTAGCGGTGTGTTGTGTTTTATTATTTGGCACGGAATATTATGTCTGAACTGTGGAGTTTATTTGCATAATTTGCAGGGTGCAAAAAGATTTGGCCGATAACATTATAAGGTAGCTCACTTTGTTGATAGGTTTAGGACGGCTTTTAAATTTTACTTTTCATTTGTGGTTAGTTTTCTGAGGCTTATATGTTGCCATATTTATATCATAGAGCCTATAATAGAAAGACAACGAATCAAAATGAGTTTTCCGCATTTACATCGGTTACTGTATGCTGTGCTGATACCGTTGGATTAGCAAAATTACGTATGCTACTTTTGTATATTTAGGCTAGGTTGGTGTCACGCAAAAAGGATAAACTAAACTATTTACAACATACCTGCCCATAAGGGGACGGGCAGAGTACTTCCCCTGAGACATGGCTCAAAGGGCGTCGCCAATCCCCCTGAGAGATTGCCTGATCCCCCAAAGGCTGTGCACCACTCTCTATCCGAGCCAAGCGCGCGGAAGATTTTGGCAAAAATTGGGCCAAAATTTACAAAAAATCGAGGGAAAATTGGTAAAAACTTTGGGAAAATTGGCAAAAATTAAGAAAATATTTGAGTCCTAAACAATCACAAATAATTGTTTCGCCCTGAAAGCTTACCGCCACCTAACAACGACGGGCTGATACGTCCCCCTGGGAAGGGCGAAGACGTCACCCCAAAGCACCAGCTATCTTTCTGGGACTACGCACCTCGCGCATGCAATGTTTTACAACTAATGACATTATGAACATTAAACGTTTTTTTGCTTTCGTCCCGTTGTGTAAATCCTTGTTTATTAGCATGAAATTCAATCAGCCACAGAATATTAAGATCTGCTTCTGTATCGATCGCTAAGATGAAAAGAACATAAATTTTGTTATTCATACAACAAAATTTGAGCTCCGGTCAAAATTGATCTAGCTCTATGTGGCTAGCCGGCTAGCTACGGGTCATGGTGACAGACAAAAAACATCATGTCGCATCTCGGAACTACTGCTAAAAGCTACAATAGCGTGTAAGCGGCCATTTATTGATGTGATCTGTTCACTATAACAATTTGTTTTAGTATGTGAATTACTGATTTAATATAAAAGTCATTAGAATTGTGAATGGCTCTTTAAAAAATCCATGTACTCTAAATATATATGACGTTAATCGTTGTGTACGCTGTGTGCAGATTTTGGGTCCAAAATACATAAAAAATTTTTTGTCACTTTTTCAAACTAAGTTACACGCTTGTTGGGCTTGAATAGGTTTATACGATCTCGGAATTGTTGAATACGATAAAAGCAATTGCATTTGTGTCGTACACGCAGCAAATGGGCAGACGTGAACGGACTACGTACTTCGAGAAAAATGACGCCTCATGTATAATTTTTTCACACGTTGTTATGTTTAAACGTCAGCTTTTTTGGTCTTTTTGGGCATTAATAAAGGAAGAAATTAATGATCCTGCAGTTTTGATGTGTAATAAAACGGTCTTAGCTGCATTGCCAATGTATTATTGTTATTGTTGGGACTTTAAACTTACCCAGGGAACTCAGTTTGTGTGGAATTTTGCTATAATTGTAAGCGAGCGCTTCCTAGCCGCACTCGCACCAGTTCCATTTGATTGTGCGACGCCAGACGGGGACTATACATCGAATGGTGGTACAGTTCCATAGCGCACACAGTTGTCAAATTGAGACTAGAAGACGTAGCGCGTCAATACTTTGACAACCAAAAAATCATCAATTTCCGGTTTTTTAGTGGTAACACGTTATTTTTTAGCACATATTTTTAACTTTTTTATGGTGTTATCAAAACACGTAGTAAAAAGGCAAATTATATACTAAAAATTTTTGTCGTTTCGACGGACCCGAACCAGTGGCACGCTCGGAATTGACTAAGGTGAGGGCACCGGTGGAGTCACTTTCGTGCTAAAGCAGTGACTTGGTAAAAAATAACAAAGTAAAATCAAGTCTTTGAACCGAAGCGCGGGAAATTTTCATAACAGACAATTTTCATAGTAAGTTTCGTTAATTTTCACGTGTTTCACACAAGAGAGTAGGAGTCTGTTTACAAAAACCGCGCCAATAGAATACCAAACAATTAGGTTAGGGGTCTGACACAGTTGACATTTAAAAATTTATAACGATTGGATTGGTAATCTTACCGGGGTCCAACCCGATAAATTTCGCACAACAGCACAGATCAAGGCTCCAATTGTGTGGGTTGGATAATTAGCCGGTGTTGAACATCGGCTTGTTTCTTTTAGAACATTGTCGTGCTAAAATAACATTGAGAAACGGCAGCAACCCAGAACCTCGGACGTTGCGGCAGTGTGAGAATCGTGGAGCAATTGTTTGAACTTAGCGGTAGTTGTTGCTGTAACTACGTGCTCGGGCGGACCGTTCCACACATTGATGACGCATTGGGTGAAGAAGTGGTGTCTATAATCAAGGCGAGCAGTAGACCAGTAGACTATGGTTAGCCATAGATAATAACACCAAACTATTACGTATGTGTAATTCGCTACCTTGATAGTGAATCCGTAGTTCTACAAGTGTTGGACTCCCGTCAGCCTTATTTTAAAAGTAGTCAAGCTAGCTTTCAGTAGGCCGATTGTATTCAAATAATTGGGCAGGTGGATTGATAACCACTTTTATACAAAAATAACATCACTTCAGCCAACATAGGACGAAAACGAAACAGTAATATCTTAATAGTGAATCCGTAGTTCTACAAGTGTTGGACTCCCGTCAGCCTTATCTTAAACGTAGTCAAGCAAGCTTTCAGTAGGCCGATTGTATTCAAATAATGGGGCAGGTGGATTGATAACCACTTTTATACAAAAATAACATCACTTCAGCCAACATAGGACGAAAACGAAGCAGTAATAACCTTAATAGTGAATCCGTAGTAATAACCTTAATAGTGAATCCGTAGTTCTACAAGTGTTGGTCTCCCGTCAGGCTTATCTTAAACGTAGTCAAGCAAGCTATCAGTAGGCCGATTGTATTCAAATAACGGGGCAGGTGGATTGATAACCAATTTTATACAAAAATAACATCACTTCAGCCAACATAGGACGAAAACGAAGCAGTAATAACCTTAATAGTGAATCCGTAGTTCTACAAGTGTTGGACTTCCATCAGCCTTATCTTAAATGTAGTCTAGCAAGATTTCAATAGGCTGATTGTATTCAAATAATGGGGTAGGTGAAATGATAACCCCTTTTATATAAAAATAACATCACTTCAGCCAACATAGGACGAAAACGAAGCAGTAATAACCTTAATAGTGAATCCGTAGTAATAACCTTAATAGTGAATCCGTAGTTCTACAAGTGTTGGACTCCCGTCAGCCTTATCTTAAACGTAGTCAAGCAAGATTTCAGTAGGCCGATTGTATTCAAATAATGGGGCAGGTGGATTGATAACCACTTTTATACAAAAATAACATCACTTCAGCCAACATAGGACGAAAACGAAGCAGTAATAACCTTAATAGTGAATCCGTAGTAATAACCTTAATAGTGAATCCGTAGTTCTACAAGTGTTGGACTCCCGTCAGCCTTATCTTAAACGTAGTCAAGCAAGCTATCAGTAGGCCGATTGTATTCAAATAATGGGGCAGGTGGATTGATAACCAATTTTATACAAAAATAACATCACTTCAGCCAACATAGGACGAAAACGAAGCAGTAATAACCTTAATAGTGAATCCGTAGTAATAACCTTAGTGAATTCGTAGTTCTACAAGTGTTGGACTCCCGTCAGCCTTATCTTAAACGTAGTCAAGCAAGCTTTCAGTAGGCCGATTGTATTCAAATAATGGGGCAGGTGGATTGATAACCACTTTTATACAAAAATAACATCACTTCAGCCAACATAGGACGAAAACGAAGCAGTAATAATCTTAATAGTGAATCCGTAGTAATAACCTTAATAGTGAATCCGTAGTTCTACAAGTGTTGGACTCCCGTCAGCCTTAGCTTAAACGCAGTCAAGCAAGATTTCAGTAGGCTGATTGTATTCAAATAATGGGGCAGGTGGATTGATAACAACTTTTATACAAAAATAACATCACTTCAGCCAACATAGGACGAAAACGAAGCAGTAATAATCTTAATAGTGAATCCGTAGCAATAACCTTAATAGCAAATCCGTAGTTCTACAAGTGTTGGACTCCTGTCAGCCTTATCTTAAACGTAGTTATGCAAGATTTCAGTAGGCTGACTGTATTCAAATAATGGGGCAGGTGGATTGATAACCACTTTTATACAAAAATAACATCACTTCAGCCAACATAGGATGAAAATGAAGCAGTAATAACCTTAATAGTGAATCCGTAGTAATATAACATCACTTCAGCCAACATAGGACAAAAACGAAACAGTAATACCTTGATAGTGAATCCGTAGTTCTACAAGTGTTGGACTTCCGTCAGCCTTATCTTAAACGTAGTCATGCAAGATTGCAGTAGGCCGATTGTATTCAAACAGTCCGGAGGATGGCTCGTATTTGGACTTAACGACGCTAACGCCAGTTGTTCTTCATATGGTGTGAATGGTATCCAAGAGAGACTTATACCTGTTGTATTCGAATTGAACACTGGGATTACATTGTTGCAGCGTGTATATATGTATACTTGCAAAATTTTCTGCCAAATTTCGGATTTTGTCGTATCGTCTGAGACGATTTCACCATCCGATGCTCTGAGCGCACCGATGTTGCTCATAGCAGAACACTTTCCGAGCCAAAGCTTAAAAAATATATATACTACCAAAAATTTTATAATTTTGAATACGTGATTTTCTTGCTTGTTGTGTGTGAACAGTGGTGGGCTTATTGGGTTATTTAACCGGTCAAATCCGTTATATTAATTGTTTTGATTCAACGTTTGCTGTGACACGATACAGAACGTTAAATTGCTAAATTTTAGCACCAAAAGTTTTCAGAGTATGTAGAGCGCGAGAAAAGATTATATGGTTATACGGGTTTTAGAGGGTTCTGTTACGTAAGATGATAATTTTGCTCGAAATTTGTGACTTAACTAACGAAGAGCTTCCGTCTTTTGGGTCATTGGAGGAATAAACCAGGACTCTATTCTGTTGGAATGTGCTGACAATGAGTTTAACATTGTGCTTAAACTATATTGCTTAATTTATGCCCTTTTTGGGATTTAACACAAGGAGTTCTATTCTGAACTTCGAAATAGTCACGACTAGCCACACTCGGCCACTTACTATTACGAGTACGTTCAAGTATCTGAGATTTCAAAGATGTGCTCGGAGAAATGGAAGGTAAGCAAGCGAGTCGGAAGGTTTTTGATATGTTTTCGGGTCGTTCAAACTTTAAAGGCGTGTTTACACGCTGAAATTTTTTGCTCAAATTTTGATCAAAGTTTGAAAGCACCGTTTTTGCATTTTTGGTAAGCTTGAATGTGCGAACACTGTTCGAACTTTTCAAGGATATTCCTGTAGCCAATCACCGACAAGATTCATTGCTTGAAAAGGTTTAAGCTCAAATTTTGTTCTCAAATTTTGAAATACCGCAATTTTTCGTTAAAAATTACCGTCAAATTGTGATCAAATTGCACACGTGTGAACACGCCTTAAAGCATTGACCGTTAGCAAATGATGGTGAACGTTTATATTGATTTGAAACGCAGCGAACCTAGCCATCGCGACACTCGTGTAGAGAAAGCCTCTACAGTACGTAATTCATAGTGAGTGATGTTTAAAAGTCGGGGTTCGGGGGCGGCAGCCCCTTCCCGCTTAGTATAAGCCTAATGTAAAATTGAAGCTTAGACATAGGCTTAACGGCATATGTTGCTTTTCACTAACTAATGCTTTATAAAGGCTTTCTCTACACAATGCCACCATCAGAGTTCCCATCAGATATCGCACATATGTTCACAGAAACATTTTGCACACCTGTAGCACACATTACTCTTTACAAGACTGATGGATTTTTGCAATTTTTGAACCGATGCGTAATGGAATGTGGTTGTGCCTATGCATGCGATTCCACAGCCCAAATTCTAACAAAACGAACATGATTTGGAGAATTTTTGATTTTATAACTTTGAGGTCACTCAATCTTAAGGTGTAATAGCTGTTCGAGCGAAACGATAGAAAAGCAGGATACTGACTGAAAGCTACAGCTCTTCTGTATTTCAGCTTTGTCAAAGTAGCCGTTTTCGAGTAATGAGTCAATGTTTGAAAAAAACCAAAAATTTCTCCAAAATGTGTTCCTTGCGTGTTGGAGTTATTTATACAGACCTTCCTATCGAGACCTTCGCTTCTGCGAGATTCCTGCAGGTTGGAAACAGCTGGATAGTACGGGATTTGATACACAACGGGCACAGCGGAAGGCAGTCATCAAAAATCAGTTGAAGAATTTCCCCCTACCGACGTAGGCTCAGGCTTAGTGCATGTCTCATATAAGGACATATTAACTTAGGCTTAGTATATCGAGAACGACATGGCCTGCATTTTCTTGTTTCCGCCCGTCAGGGTTACTTGGCCAACACGGTTGATATTTATATGTAGTACTACGTCTAAGAATTTTTCCCGTGGTACTCTGTGGAAGAATTTCCCCGCCCCCTTAGTTATTGGGGGGGGATATTTGAACTCATCCGTCATCACGGCTGTATATACAAATGATATTAAATGGCATGAATAAAGCTGGAATATATCATTTATAGCTGACCATCAATAAACTCAGCGAAATAAAGGACGATAGAGGTCCATAAGTAGTCATCAAGCCCATCGACCATTCATCATGTGTGATCAAAATTTAACTCTGAAATTCATGTGATCAAAATTTAACTCTGAAATTCATGTGATCAAAATTTAACCCCGAAATTCATGTGATCAAAATTTAACTTCGAAATTCATGTGATCAATATTTAACTCTGACATTCATGTGATCAAAATTTAACTCCGAAATTCATGTGGTCAAAATTTAACTCTGAAATTCATGTGATCAAAATTTAACTCTGAAATTCACGTGATCGAAATTTAACGCTGAAATTCATGTGATCAAAATTTAACCCCGAAATTCATGTGATCAAAATTTAACTCCGAAATTCATGTGGTCAAAATTTAGCTTCGAAATTCATGTGATCAAAATTTAACTCCGAAATTCATGTGGTCAAAATTTAACTTCGAAATTCATGTGATCAAAATTTAACTCGGAGATAAGGTTGTTAAATTTCTGAAAAGAGGTAGCTTGAACAACTTTATGAGGAACTGAGCTCCGTAGACGTGGAAAGCGAAACGTATTTCGTACGAGTTCGTTGTTTGAAAAAGGAACTTTTAGTTTAAGTTCATGCGAACGAGGACCAAGTATACTCAACCAAAATGAAGGAACGTATGAAATAAAATAATTTTGTTGCACCCCGTTGTTTCGACGACGGCAGTGGGGCTAGTACCGCGTTTTCGAAATCTTGGCTACTCCCCCTGGGTTCACTGTTTTAAAAAATCGGTGTACTCCAAATGTATATGACGTTAATCGTTGTGGACGCTGTGTGCAGATTTTGGGACCAAAATACATAAAAAAAATTTTGTCACTTTTTCAAACTAAGTTACACGCTTGTTGGGCTTGAATAGGTTTATACGATTTCGGAATTGTTGAGTACGATAAAAGCAATTGCATTTGTGTCGTACACGCAGCAAATGGGCAGACGTGAACGGACTACGCACTTCGAGAAAAATGACGCCTCATGTTTTATTTTTTCACACGTTGTTATGTTTAAACGTCAGCTTTTTTGGTCTTTTTGGGCATTAATAAAGGAAGAAATAAATGATCTTACAGTTTTGATGTGTGATGAAAACGGTCTTAGCTGCATTTCCAATGTATTATTGTTATTGTTGGGACTTTAAACTGACCCAGGGAACTCAGTTTGTGTGGAATTTTGCTATAATTGTCAGCGAGCGCTTCCTAGCCGCACTCGCACCAGTTCCATTTGATTGTGCGACGCCTGACGGGGACTATACATCGAATGGTAGGACAGTTCCATAGCGCACACAGTTGTCAAATCGAGGC
>JASANE010004477.1:0-97260 GCA_030248225.1 Trileptium ribeirensis
GTTAAAGGTGTTACAGTGCAGTTACGTTTTTAATTTCATTTTTTACTTGGGACGCACTATGTGGCGGCACTGTCAGAACGATATAATTAAATATTTTGCATATGTCCGAAACTTTTCGGAATCTAGTTAGGTACATATATCACATTGGTTTCGTGAATGTTGTCAGAAATGTTGCTTTGTTCAGTTAATAGTGCCACTCGCAATACTCGTTTTCCATCGTAGACCACATTTCAACGCCTCTCCAGGTATATGACGATCTCAAGTTGACCATAGAACTGCTTATAATTTAAGTTGTATTTAAATATAGTTTGACGGGCGCACATAGTACTAGTGCTCTATGCTTTGCAGTGCATATCACAAGCATCAAATTCATCTGTAAGTATACTTGCAGTTGCCAAAATTCCTCCAGATGTGAGGAATGAAGATCATAGGAATTAATGCGAGAGATGCCTGCAAATCAATTATTTACTATTTAAGGTTGGTACTTTCGAATGCTAGTGAATGGACAGTTCGTGCAGATTACAGTACACACGTGCGTAAAACGTTTCGCCACTATTAACCATTTGTTTGCTGAATTCACATTTCGGGTATCACAGAACAATTGTAGGTCGCATCGAGTGAAAGCCACGTTTACTAAACTGCTGAGCTAGTTCTCGGATCCTCAAGGTTTCTCGCAAAGCTAGTGAACAACAACATGCGCGCATTTGTACAGTATTGTCGATGTTATTTTGTGTAGCACATTCAATCGTAAATTGTCGATCAAAAGAGGTGTGAAAGGGTAACCCCTTCATGCACGCTGTATACAAATGATGTTTGTCGAATACTGTATGTTTGGACGTGCATTGTCACTCGCTCGCGTTGTGATCTTCTTTAAGGAACCGAGCAGCTCCTAAATAGCTCAGTGGTTAGCCTGTGCAATGTTCACCCGTCCAGCCGGGGTTCTATAGCTGCCTTGGTCAAACATTGGACTATACACAAATGTAGTGCAGCAAAGTATGAAGGCTCATGTAGACGAATTGTTTTATTTTCGTACGATGTTAATGAATTTAGTGATGTAACAATATAATTGTTTATAGGCAGGCCACTTAATACCACATACACTGGGTTTGGGTAAACATCAACCGGAAACAGCATAATATGGTTGATTGGCACAGAAACAATACTGAATTTAATTCGCCCTTCCGCTAACCCAATATTGGCAAATTCAAATGCAAGCACAAGGAATTGTACCTTGTGCTCGATCAGAATTTTGACGATTTTTATTTCGTAGCAATTTGGTTCCGTGCTGCTTATCAAGCTTGCATAATGAATTGACCAGTGCTCGCGAACAGATTTAATACAATAATGACGGAACTCGATTTTATTAAGCATGGTACTGCTTATTGTATTGGGTACCCGGATATTAAGTATATATATTGAATATCGCATATGTATATATTAAAAACTTAAGAACTTATAGTTAAGTGAAAGTAAAATAAATGAAGTAGAAGTACGCAACATAATGGACATTTTATTTTATACATATTTCACACGAAGTCGAGGTTCATATTTTGAACACCGGAGATTTTAATTTGGACACAAATCTTCGAACAAAGACACAAACGAATTTTTATTAACTCTAGTTCTTAAATTGACATATTTGTCAGCACGTATATACGTTGAAAAGCGATGCGCTAACCGATTTTTGGAAGTTTCTTTCCTTGAATCATCTAGATAGGAATCAGTCAGGATGATACAGTGAAAATTTTAGTACCGTTCGATTTAGCAAGATGAAGTATTTCAGGAAATTCCACTTCGACAATACTAAGGTAATTTATAAGAGCGTAAACCCTCGACTGCTTCCGACGCTGCATCGGGCATGGCTCTTTTATACTCTGGTGCTTACCCCTCTTTTTTCTGTCGTCTCTTCCCACTCTTTGGTTCATTCCCAAAATTTGAATTTTGAAAACTCATAGCCGAGAAAGCAGAAAAAAATCTTATATGTGAACATATATATGAGGAGAACAAATATAAGTACAGCCAATAACAATGTGGCGAACAATATACCGTTATATTTCGTTGACACAGCTACAATACGATTCTTGGCCCCCCTCCTGGCCAACAGCAGCAATAGGAGCACACAAAAGGGCCGCGTAAACAACTAAACATCGCGCTGGTTGGCTCGTGGTTTAGCTTGTAATAAAATATACCAGCGTTTTAGGCTCCTGTAAAACGTAAGATATTTTGATGTTTTTTGTTACTTTCCGGTTAACTAGGAATGATTAGCGGACGGGATCAGGTCCATTCCCTGGCAAACCGCCTACTAATGAAAAGAGAATTTTCAGCCTATACTCAGCAAGCATGCTAGAGGCTTTGTTTAGGTGAAATATGTGAAGACTTTTCGTATTCCAAAGGGGTTATTCGGATACTGAGCGGACCCTTGGGGGTTGGTGACCCCGGTTCTTGGTGGAATAATTAGTGCTAGACCCTACGGAGATGTGGGGTCCCGAAAATTGGAGAGTTTTGGTAGTCTTGGTTACCATCGGAGGCTCAGAAAATTAGATGTCTAAGCGCTTCGTTGGGGGTCTATAAATGCTTATACATGGAGTGACGGGTGGGTTGATACAAATGCTTGATTTCAAAGCCTTATAAGCGCCTAAGAATCATTCGGTAACCCTAGTTGGCCTTAAGTGCATGAAAAATCTAAAATTTGCGGAATTAAATTACCCTGCTAAAACGACTTGCCTATTGGAGTTTGTCGATTCCATTAGTTGTGCGATTGGTTAATTTTTAATTAACCCTTTCATGCCCGAATTAATTTGAGTATCGTGGAATGTTTGACAAACTCAAGCCTGCGCCTGGGATCGAACCCGAAACGTACGATTGAAACTTGTGTACACAAACCACTGAGCTATCTGAGAGCTGTTGCTCGGTTCCTTAAGGAACCTCACAATGCGAGCGAACAACAACGCACGTTCAAACGTACGATATACGACAAACGCTGTAAACACAACGAGTAGCAATGTGCGTTTGGTCCATTTGGACCTTACGGGCATGAGAGGGTTAAATACTATAAAACTATTGATGTAGCAAATTATCTCCTTACACCCGCGTGCCAGGACTGGCTTTTTGAATGTCAAATCCCCAAAAATGTTTGCCCGAATTGTGTGAGAGCTCTGAATCGTAAAAGTTCTGCGAAATTCCCTGACCTATCCTGACACACAATACATTTTACAGCATACCGAGCATCATATCAGTGTTAGGCATGCGCACCAGGATCAGCCTTATGGTACCTAAATCGCGCTGGCGAGAAATCAATTTGTGACAGATTCTCACCACTGTCCCTGGTTCACACCTCTTCGCTATCAAACACAATGTCATGGTAATGCACAATAATACTACAATTTTTATCACGTTGGTATCGACCGGATAGCAACAAGTCGGGAGCGCCCATGTTCTCTTGGAGTGTGAAAATCACCCCGTGCACCTCGGCGGGTGGAGCGTGATTACCAATGATCAGTACAATAAGGATAATATATCATGCATGGCGGCGGTCGGTCATGCCAGGGGGGTAGAGGCACCCACGGGGGTGGGGGGTCGCGGCCACCCCAGGGGCGGGTAACCCCCCCCTGGCCGGCCAAATTTTCTTAGGGGGGGTTGGTCGTGAGGACCTTTTTTTGGTCCTAGCAGCCATATTTTCGCCTATGAGTTCAGTTTCTGCACTAGGGTTCGGCCTCAAAACTGATAGTCAAAGTCAAAGTCAAAGTTTATTGAACATCAAGATTACGTGCATACAGATATACATGGCACAACGAAATAGTCGAAGATATATTTGAAGTGTGAATATGCAGCAACCAAGAATACAATAAAAAGGTACGAAGGGGAACAGTCCTACTTCTGTAACCTAAGTCCATTATAACTCGATATCGATTCAAGTATGTCCTTTTCCAAATGATTCTTAAAATTCTTAAATTCGCTGAACATACGACTGAGCTAATTAAACAGTTCCATATATCAACATGCCGTAGAACAAATTATTTCTTCTTATTATATTCACTACTTTTACCATTTTTTACCTTTCCTAGTTACTTATTTTAGCGAGAGCATGAAAGTTTTACGAGCTACATCTCCGTTCAGACATTATAAATCATGCAGATCAGCTCGCAGACGCAACTCTAATGTTCAAGTTTAACTCTAAACAGTATTTCTAACTATAGAGCACCTTTTTCTATAATTTAGTCTTCGAGTAAAATATCTATACACGCTTCAATTTTCTATCTCCATTCAGATTGTACCAGACTACGATAATATTCCAAAAGTCAACATAGATATATAACAAAGCAGTAAGCATTGTCCAGTTTATAAAACAACAAAATAACATTTAGTAATACGATACGCCTTGAAATATTCTTTTATATCGATTTAAAGTTTAGATCGTAATTAACTATTACACCCAAATCTTTTACTTATACAAAGTGCAATAGATCAGTTATCTATCGTTACTTTTCAATTTTACCAAGATCAAAATTCCACACTGATTATATGCAGCATCCGATTGAAACCATTTCACCTAGTTAAGTCTTGCCATTATACCTGAGAACAGTTATCTTCTTATAAAACATTGTTATTTTTAACATCATCAGCAAATACTTTAAATAAACATTCTTAAACAAGATTTACATCATTAATATATAACAAAAATAAAATGGCCGAGAACCTCCCTAACACAGATATCACATTTCTGCTTAGACAAAGTTTTCAATTTCACTCCAATTTCTGTCATTTAGAAATCTTTTAACCATCTTCATAGCATCCCAGTAATACCAAAAGAAGCAGCTTATGATTAATTTAACATAGATACCCATGAGCTGCAAAGTCAATATATACTATATCCACATCCTCCTTCTTTTTATCCAGCACAAACGACCACTCATTACAGTTTCCAATAGTTGAGTACAAGTATTTTTTACACAAAGCCATTTCTCAGTGATATCAAGCTTTTTCTTGCAAATATGATTTGAGAGAATCACATATTATTTTCCATTACTTTTTACAACAACAAACAATAATTAGACGATAGTTCAAAGTTCACATAATCTCCTTTTTTATATACTGCACAACGTAGATTTAACCATCTTTTGTAAAACCCCTGCACAAATATTTTCAAAATATGTAAAGCGTAGTATATCGCATCTTTTAGTTTTTTAAGAGAAACTACTAAATCCATCAGAGTATTCTATCTTCAGTTTAAGCTTATCAATCCTTCCATACCACTTTGCGCTAAAAGAAACCCATGAAATTTTCTTTCGTCACAGATAACATCACAAGTTACTGATCTTATAGAAACAAAAACAGAAGCAAAACTTCAGCCATAATTTCACAGCACGTGATTATCGCACAGAAGTACCTTAGTCTTTCAGAGCCATTACAGTACTTTTACGTACGATTTTTTACTAGTTAAAAATTAATTCCTATTAGAATTATTATAACACGTTTTCTTTATTTTTTAATTTATCAATAACTTTCACGCATTTTTTCTAAATAGTTTATATTCGTAAGATATCTTCTTTTTGCTAAATCCAAAGTTTATTTTATATTTAACATTTTTCTAATTGAGACGTACTTAAATTTGCTTTAACTTCTTTTGAACAAAATTTCAATAACATCTACAATTACCACCAAAATAAACACCATTTCTTTTCCACATTAATTTACTAATAAAACATATAATCCCAATATACTGAGACAATAATCTGAAATAACAGAGTAATCAGCATTTCTATAGTCATAATATATCAACACAAACCTAGATTCACCAGTCCATTACCTACAATATAGAAATCAATAGATATTAATTAAACATCCCTTTGAGACATTCTAACATTCAACAATAATTTTTAAACTAAGTCGAGCTTTTGCGCCCGCTAGTAAACTAACCAATTGAGTAAAACCTTTTTCCATAGCAAATTCTGCAAACATAGCAGCTTCCATAGCTAGCCATTTAGCAGCTCCAGTTTATTTCAAAATCAAAGTCCCCAATAGAGTATGCAGTTCACTTCAAAGCTCTTCATCTGATCAATAGATCTGCTTATATTCAAGAGTCTATTAGAGTCTTAAACACATATAATCTATCTTATTTGTATATACAATCTACGCATATAATCTCTAAATTATTTAGAACAATTAACAGCAATATTTCACAGATAATAACAAAGATCAACTCCTCCTCCACGATTTCCCTATTTTTTCAGAACACTAAAAACTCTGACAGTTAATAATTAGTTTTAAATTCTCGTTAACCATTTTCACAGAAAGCAATTATTTAAATTTCTACTTTAAGAAGCACTCCAATATTTACTTTATTTCTAAGATTCGCCATAGCTAGTTCAGTATGAGAACATTTACGCTACGACTCCCCCCATATCTAATTTCCGAACTACCGAATAATTTTACTCCGCCATACAGCTTTTACTTAACTGAAATTTTCTACCAACTCCTTCAAACGAATATTCTACCGATACCTTTCCACCAACGAGTTTTTCATTCATAAAACATCCCTATACACAAACATTTTTCTTCAAACAATATTTTCATTTCGATCATTATAGTTCGAATTCAGACTCTGACCTTTTTACAATAGTATAGACGAATTCCTCTTCGTTTCATTAACCCGAGAAAAATTCCTTCCACTTTCGCTCTTTTCAGATTCTTCACCAGCACAGACTTCACCACGTAGAGATACAATCTTACTTAAGCAGTAAGAAATTAATTTTTTAATTAGAAATTATTCAGTCCTCCTTTCATTCAATTTCCCCATCTGAAACTATTCCACAGCAGCACTCTGTCCAAATACTACAATTTCAGTCTTTTTAGTCGTATCGTATCAATTTCTTATCCCTAATAACCAGACATCGCGATTTCTCCCTCAGCTTATATATGACCGAAATTTTCTATCAGCAATTTTCTTCCACAACTTCTCAAAACAGCTTTTAATTACATTTCCTTTATTCGATTTAAAGATTTAATCGCAGCAATATACTATTTCATCATCCTTCATCCTAAAACAACATAATTCCGTTCCAGCCACAGTTTCCCCTAAATTTTTACAGCTCTACAAACTACTTCACAAAGAATTTCCTTATTCAAATTCTAAACCATCAATATTATCCACCCATGCACTATACATCAAACATCTCTCCACCCTCCTACATCCAGCAAAGTAACCAACAGCTTAGATGAGTCAGATTACTCCAGAAAGACACTACAAAACCACCTTACTTCAACCATCCATCCCCACAAAAAAATACCAATATAAAAAAAAAAAAAAATAAAAAACAAAACCCAAAAAAGGGGGGGGTTTTGTGGTCCGCACCCCCCCAAGCCCCGTACGGTGGGGGTGCTGCGCACCGCAACCCCGGGGGGCGGGTTACCCCCTGGCTTTTCGGCCTCGGTGGGGGTCCGGACCTCAGGGGGTTACCCCCCTGCCGCCATGTATGATGATATATGTATCGTTTATTTAAAACAATGCAAGTCACGCAAATTACGGATCACGCTCCATCGGCATCCAGTCGCCCATCAGGATTAATTTTTCCCTTTTATTGTCTTCTGTATACCGGTAAAAGTTATTTACGAAAGAACAAGGCTGTTACACTAGACAGCTAGATATCAACAGTATTTTTTGATGGTGGTAGCGATTGATTGACTCCTCTGAGACCGAAGTCTAGATGTATTCTAACGATAGATACAGTGTGTAAGACCAGTTTGTCGTTACGTGTGTTAAAACTGTCATAATTGAATTCGAGTGGAACGAGAATTTTCAATTTTGGCTCTGGAGGGGGTTGAGGAGATCCTGTCTGTGTGTCTGTCGCACCTGGATCTCGATAATCTCGTTTGGGCGGACTTTGATGCAAGATAGCTCATTCGAACCGCAATGGTCGATTTAGGTATAGTGACGGAGCCCGATTTTTGAATTTTTTCCCATGGGAAAAGTTATGGGGCAAAATGACGTCATTTTGGCCCATTTTTCGGGCACCCCCTCCAGTTTTTGCGACTTTTCTCAATAAGTAAACGAGGTATCCGCAAACTAATAGGTCTATTCCATACAGCTTTACCAGGGCTTTCCAATGATATATAATAAGTTTTTCAACTACTTCCCAATCTGGAGTCCATAAGCTTATAGTTGGCGCCAAATTTCATATTTGGTGAAAAGTCGTGGGAAATGCACCTAAATGTGTATTTTTGTTGCTTTTAGTGTCTTATATGGGTTTTCTGGGCCAACAAGCTCAAAAATATTGTGTGGCAAATCTTTTTCACACTTCTGCCTCATACTTGGTATGAAAAATGAGATTTTTCTTAAGTGTCGGTTTGAATTCTTTAACGTTCTTTTCACGGTCAATTTAGGGTTTTATTGAATTATTAAACTGTTAGTTGATTGTTTTTGTACTCGTTGTATGATGTTTTGTCTTCTGCATACGTTGGCTATCAAAAGAGGTGGGCGTAACTATGACTCAACACTCACGGTTTATATAATGCTGCACCTGCGTACTGTGTGTAGGCTTTGTTTGTGTGTGCTTTCTACAACAGACTTCGTGGGATTGTTCTCACCACTCGAATTCTGGCTCGCAAGCGAGCTTCACTTATGCAACCACATAACAGAAACGGTTCGTTATAATCAAAATACCACTGACAATACGAGCAAGAATTTTCAGCTAATACCATCTGAAATTTACACAATCAGTTAATTTTTTGCTTTACGAAAAGAACACAGCTCGAGAAACTATCGAACTGTCTTCCAGCTTCAGAACATCCTGCACCTGTTTTTAACCCTTTAATGCCCCAATTAATTTGTGTACCGTGCAGTGTTCGAAAAACTCAAGGATAAATTCAATCTCGGCGCCAGGGATTGAACTTCGGTTGAACGGGCAAAAGTGGCGTACGCTCAACACGGAGCTATGTAAGCGCTGTTATTCGGTTCCTTAAGGAACCTCGCAAAGCAAACAACCGACGAACGTGCCAACAGACATATATACGACAAACACAATCAACACAACACTTCACAATCTGAGCTGTACACATATGTGCTCATTGGGCATTAAAGGGTTAACTTTTACAACGTCGTTATCCGAAATCAAAAGCTTTCAGAGACATAACCGCTGACATTTATTCCACTCATGGAACATCAACTTAAGTCAATATTTTTTGTTATTTCTCAAGCCGAGATTCAGTCCACACAGCAATTATATCAGCTACTGTTCTGATTGATTTGCTTGATTATAATTTTGGTGTGATACACTAGAAACTACAATGAATGCAGCTTTCACTGTTTCTATAATTTTCATTTTAACTCTAATTTTTTTATCCTGTGTAAATTGCCTAGTTCTTCGAAGCATAAGTGAGTTTGAAATACAATGGTTAATAAATTTTTGTGTCAGTTGGTTAGAAAAGTTAGTTTCGCCGTGACTTCTATTATGAGCAAGGTTAGTTTTGCCTAACAGAAATGTGTCGCAGCAGTTTATTAAATTCAAGGTTTAGGCCTGTGTATATGTCGAAGCTGGTTTTCTTATACGGCAGTGTATCTTCGTGCTTACGCGACGCTCCGACGACCAGACACTACTATAATACGCAAAACTATACACTCAATTATGATATCGGCCACCAAATAACCTCATACGTTAGTAGCTGGGGTGCACGAGTCCGGGGTCTAGCGTGCTAGCAAAGTGGTGATAGGTAGTTTCCTAGCTTCCGGCGTTGACCTTATAGCAATAACAACTCTATGACAAGATTTATTCCGCTCTATTTAGAAGACACCAACGATAGCCCAGTAGTTACAAGTGTTTATTCTCCAATACAACGAAGTACCAAATGGGCAACCGGATGTCTACACGATTGTAGCACGTCGTGACCTCCACATATCAACCCCTTTATTACTGCTCGCTAGTAGTATACATCATGACAGTTACACACACTATGAGAACAGTAGTTTGCTGATACGTTCCACCAAAAACTACGCATGGACTTCTAGTTGTCTTTAACCACTCGCATTACGGGTTACCATCACAACTTAACGACACAGACGTGCTTTCAAAAACCATACGTGATATCAGTGAACTAGTTAACAGAGACGCAATCGAGCGCACACTACTCTTCGCACTGCACAGGCGTATTCCTGAGAATTACTCGTTCAAAGGCGCTAACAAACGCATAGGGAGTGCAGATAGCTACAGTATTACGTGACATAATTACGATAGTTAACCGAAACGTAAAAACTCGCCAAGTGAAAAATTCAACACTTCCACTAAAACAGCGCAACGTAGTCTTACTACACACTTTAGAACGTAACAAAAGTAACCTCTACACTTTAAAATAGCACGCAGTAGTCCTCCGAAAACCTGTTAATACTATTCAGAATACGCTTAAAATATGACCGCTCCTCATAATCGTCATCCGACAACCAAAAGAATATTTATATTACGAAAACTTGAACGTTACAAATATACGCTATAGAGCAACGTAAGTGTACGTTGAACAACGCTAGCTAGGAGCTCTCTAAAGTAATACTTTAATAAGTCTCCATCCAAACATCTAGATAAAAATGAAACTTGTCTATATCCAAGACGCAAATTGTGAGTGACACGTTAAACAACTCATTTTTAAAACGACACGTCGAAACTACCTAGATAGGTCACCAATTCAAAACTCCAAAAAACATAATTCATTATCATTCAAATTCCAAATTCATTATATCAAAACAAGTAAATATTCATGAATATATCCTACGCTCAATCGGCGAAAACAAACGGTACCCTGTACCGTATGAGTAATACGCACCATAATAATGATATAGTATATATTTATTATATATTATAAATTTGAGGGGATTTCATTGAAAACTTGACAATGAAAAATTTTGGAGAAAAAGGGTGGGAAGGTTGGGTTTGGTTTGGCAAAAGTTGAGAGAGATGGGTGGTGAAATTTTAATATGATGAAGGGGATAGGTAGGGGAGTTGAATTTAGAAAGTTAAGGGGTGAGAGTTTAGAGTTGAGAAAATGGGAAGTGTTTGAAAAATGTGGAGAATGGAGGAAATTGGGATTTTAATAAAAGGTGAAATTTATGAAAAGTAGAAAGAGGGGAGAGGGGTGGATTGGTATGGTAAGGGGGAGAGGATATTATAATTTGAAGGGTATGGGTTGAGCTTTGAGTAAGTGGGGAATGTTTGAAAAATATAAGAAATGGGAGAAAAGAGACATTTTTGTAAAAAGTAAATTTATAGGAAATAGGAAGAGGGTCAAGGAGGGAGTTAAATATGTGGTTGGGTATAGTTATATGAGTAAGGTATGAAAATTTGAGGGGTATTGGTGGAGGTTTGGGGGAGAGAGGGTAATTTGAATTTTGGTTGAAAAAGTGGGAAATTCGGGAAAAAGTGAAATTTGGTTAAATTTTAGTTTTAAGGGAAGAGGGTGGGTGAATATGGGATATATTGTAGAAAATAGGCTGTTTAGAAAGAAAAACTGTATTTTATATAATTTTTAAGTATAAAATTTTGAGTTTTGAGGTATGATTATATAGAGAAAAATTTTAGAAATGATAAAGTTTTAATATATATTATATTATTATTGTTAGAGGAAAATTTTAGAAATTATATAATTTTAATATATATTATATTATTATTGCTAAATGCATAGCTAGTCACAAACACATTTAAGACGTTCCATAGATGTTGCTTCGTAATTACTGCGCTTGCAAACCATGCCAAGACGACAGGGAATACCAAGGCGGAGAGTGGAGGCCGGGCCTAAAGTTTAAGTAGATATTGGAAAATTTTTGAGTGTGATAAACGCGCCAGCCCCAACACCCCCTTTAGTAAGCCCATGACGTCCCAGCATGGGTAATAACCTGAAAACAAACAACAAGTAATAATAACAAGTATCATGAAAGATATAAATGAAAGCTTTATTTGTTTGGAAACCCAGTAGACGTAAAAATACTATTATGAGCAAAATAGAATGGCAAGAATCATGACAAAATAAAAATAAGTGAAAATTAATAGAATTTTTGAGGTTTTATAAAAAAATTTTATTGTTTTTGGATTTTATAATTGTTTGAATTTTTAAGGATTTTTGTTAATTTTATGAACGGAAAATTATATGGAATTCTTTTAAGGTATAATATAACACGTTAATAGCACAAGTTATACTGAACGAATTATCAAAATATATAACAAAAGCTTATTATTATGAACAAGTAATACAGTTCAATCCGGGTTAAACCCGATTTCTCAGGTACGCACTACTGCGATTTAACAGTAAATAGTAAATGTTGATGTCGAACGTGCAAATCGTGATAATATATCGTTCACGCATGACGAATCGATGAATTGACTGTCACTATCGTTTTTCATGACGAAATGTATATCAAACAAATATATATAAACGAATAACATTTACCAGAGTTCCTGCAATCCAGGACTCAACAGTGTTTATTTCGCATAATGTCAATAACCGTTATTGTTGTTGGGCCGTTTGGGGATCGAAACTGAATTTCGCGACGTATTTTTACTTCAATTTACTGTATCAAACAATGTTTAACGTTCGCGATTACCAAATTGAATTAACCATGAAGTCAAATTTAGTAAGGTTATGCTAATATTTTTTAAGGTTATTACTGTTACTGTTTTAGTCGTTGCGCCCAAATGGCGAAAAGTAGCAATATTGTCATATTGTTCTAGTCCCTGTGTGGTTTTGGCAAATAAGTGGACCAATCATGTTCCAACGGCAAAATTAACGGATACCCTGGATTAACGTTGAATTGATCAAACCATCGCGTAATAAAACACAGTTCGCGCAGAAACGAGAGCGAGAACCGTCTTAGCGTTTTGAGCGAAACCCGCTTGACTAACCGTTGAAATTGCTCTTGTGGTTCACGCGACAAATCTCCTGGAGATGGTTGACAACGTAGACGCGTTCCTCAATCGGCGGCATCGTCGCGTAGTCGTTGCTAATCCGAATCTTGAAAGACGTCGCTGCGAACATGTTTCACTTGATTTGATATACCCGATCGCGTATCGGCAAATTGTCGCATATTCTATTGAACGTTGCATTCCCAATTACGGCAACTGAACGCCATGAATCGAGTTCGCGCGAAATTGTGCACTGCGATACTTCGCCGTCGTGATATATCGTACATGTATCCAGGAATCGTGTACGCTAATCGACGCATGAAAATGTCGTCACATTCGCTTTACTTCAATCATAGTTGATGTCGTAAATGTTGAAACGCTGGTGCGTACACTGTGGCTTCGTTGTGTTGCCAATGTTTAATAAAACGTAAAATACCGATAAAACAATCGACATCCAAACGGCGTATACTGCGATCCTGGCAAGATCGCGACCATCGAACTGCAACGAAGTTGGTTCCATCATACTTCATCGTTCGCTAAAGAGCGCCAGCTGTCTGAATTTGCGTAGTTCCTATTGCGCATGTTGTACGGATTGCTCAAATACAGCCAGAGCGGTTGCGTCCCGATTGGTAGACGTTTTTTGAACTGTTTTAGTCGGCGTTAAAGACGAGGTTTTCTCGAAAATATCTCCGCGTCGCTTATTTTACGCTGCATTTCCATGGCCGTTGTCAGTATTGACGGGGCTGATGATAACGCCAAAGAAGGCACGAGACTACCGCTTTCTTTTCACCGTAAACTTTTCAGTTGTTGTTTTGTAACTAACATATTTTAGCTCTGGGATATACTCTCGACCGCTCTCTCCACATATTTCGGAACCTAGCGTGGTGGACATGAAATCTATCGGTATCAAAGAGTCCATAATTGAGGTGAGCATCGTTCCCAAACCGCTGACCAGAACGGGTGACACAAAACACTTGTACTCGAAAGCTTCCGTTCTAGAAAGGCTGAATGTTGCCTAGCGGCTGGAACCCTCGGATGAGGTACAGCACCACTAATCAGAAATTTTGTTTTTAGAAACTGTGGAGACACGCTGATGATGGTGGACCCTTTCAATCGCCATAAGCTACTGTCCCAAGAGGCAGGATTGCGTTGAGCATCATTCGTGCCCACGTTAACGATAACAATACCATATTTCCGGAGATCGAGATTTTGGGACTGAATTTCTCTTGCTAGACCTTGACAAGTCGCTCTCGAGACAGAAATAACACGTCCGCCCGCAACTAATGCGATCTGGCGGCATTGGCTATCAGATAATATCAAAAATGTGTATTGAAAATCCTTGGGAACATTTTATTCCACTCCAAACGCATATGTAAAACCTTCGTTAGCGCCAAGCCATATGTCAAACCATGGCAATTGTTCACGATAGGACGCGGGATCAGGACGCAATCCACATGACCAAACGTATTATGGCCTAGCATGACAGTTGATAAACTGAATAGAACGTGGATCATCGAAGGATTCCACCGTTCCTGAAAAGGCTGTTCTGAATACGCTATCCTCGCACATTAAAAGGTTAAGCATTATATCCACGTAAACGTCACCTGCCATAAATATCCACTCGGGTTTGAGTTTGAAATGTTGAGTCCCTAGCAAATTTTCTATCTCTGACGGGTTTTCGCGACATACCAGATTAGCTAGCATCCAACAATCGAGATTGGACTCGCTATGTTGGCAGATCATAAGGTGCCAGAAAGTCATCTCGATGGAAGTTACGGTGACTGACGAGATACGAAACTCGCGGAACCAATAGAAGCGGGATAATGGAGATTCGGCATTGAAATAATAACGATGGGACATGTCGAACAAATCTGCTTGTTATTGTCGAAAATAATACACACTATTCAGTAATACACACTATTCATGACTGACGGTTATCAGGCAGACAACAATCCCTTCAAACACTAACAAAAACGCGTGCTGTAACGATGCTAGCTCGTTACGAAGCATGTTAGCCATTACTGTCTCTCAACTTCTACCAGTTAGATTCACCGTTTATCTCGCCATGGAGCGGAAATGGAGAACATAGCAATAGAAGGACCAGACAATAGACGTAGATTTAACCACTCAGGTACATAATCATCGAACACACGCTGGACAATACGACAACGTCGTTTCAGGCTCTTTTTTCAGGTCCACACAGCGGAAATGATGCCATTCAAGACAGTAGTCGCATTCAATCCAATTGACATCGTCCTCACCTATTCGAAGGTCTTCTTCGTAGCTGTGACCACACTCTCCGCAAAACCATTCAGTTTCACTACTGTCGATTTCGATAGCACGCAACTTTTGTTCGTACTCAAAATAATCTCGTGGTTCTCCACCGAAGTGTTTGAATAGAATTTTATTATAAGTCTTGGTTTTCCGACGTGCATCACCCAAACTTAGCACTTCCTAGTTAGGAGCTTGGACCTTAACTACTCGATATAATCGTTCGAAATTCGGATGAAACTTGTTTGTAATTCTACGAGGGTCAAATTTCTCAGGCCTTAGCATTAAAACCACATCACCAAGCAGAAAGTCACGAATGCGTGCTCTGCGGTCAAAATATCGTTTGTACACATCTTGGGCCAATCGTAAGGACCTACCTGCTTCTTACCAAGTAGTGGTTAAAGTATCTAATAATTTTTTGTACATGTCGGTCTGTAGTTCCACCTTCTGTTATGGCCATCAATGGATTTTCTCCAGGTAAATCCGGATCACGACCATGGATCAAGAAATACGGGGTGTGACCTGTCGACACATGGACGGTAGTTCGATACGCATAAAGTGTGCTATCAATATATGTGTCAAAATTATCTGGCTATAACTCGGTGAGAGGTTTGACCATAGCCATTAACGTTTGATTCCATCGTTCCACAATACCATTACATTGGTGATGATAAGGTGTAGCAAACACCGTTCGGCTACCTAATTTAGCTGTTTCAGATGTAAATAATTTGGACGTGAAAGCAGGTCCTTGATCGGACAAAATTATACGTGGTACACCGTTTCTAGATACTATTCTATTTAACAACAGCTCAACAATGGTCTTAGCCGTTTGGTCAGATGTGGCAAACTCTTGTGGCCACTTCGTGAAATAGTCTATGAAATTCACAATGTATTTGTTTCCAGATCGAGTAACGGGTAATGGCCCTATTACGTATACGCCTACCATATGAAGTGGGGCCATCGCAGGAATTGGTTGTAACGGTTCACGACGATTCGGGCCATGTTTAAGCCGAGCACAAGGAATACATGCGTTAATAAACGCTTCAAGGTCTTTCTTCATTGTGACCCAATAAAACTGCCGTTGAAGTTTCGATAAAGCTCGGTTGTAACCCACATGACCTGCGTATTTTGTCGTGTGAACCTGTTCCATTACAACTACTCGGAATTCTTCCGGTAGTACCAAACGAAATTCACCCGCTTCTGCACGAACAGGTCTACGTTTGTAGTTACATAGTACAAAATACCATCTCGGGCATGGAAACGATCTTCTTGCAATAGGATCTGACGTTGTAAGTCTTCCGCTAACTCCGGATCCAATTCTTGGTCCTCGAGAAAACGAACCATTCCTCGTGTGAACGGATCCAACGATTGTGCTCGACGTATCTCATCCGCTACCCATGGCGGATCAATAGCAAAATATTCATTCAGATCACGTTCTGCTGCAGGAGCTTCTACCTGCATTCCACTTGGACCAGGTTGTGGATCGTTTACTTCATCATTTTCGTCAGTCGGCGCTTTAGGATTTTGCGTAACTACACCTACAATTTTCAATAGATTCGCTTCTCGTTTTTCCAACGCTTAATTGGGGTATTCCTTATCCTGTTTTTGATCTATTTCCGAATTATCATCCGATTCTTTATTCGGTGTAAATGCCAAAATTGGCGGACGTGACATTGCATCAGCGTTAAGCTGTTGCCTACCCGGTTTGTACACTACGTCGTAATCGAATTCTTGGATTTTCGTTACGAAACGCAGTAGACGCGGTGTCAACAAATCGATAGAACGAGTTTTTATTAGAATCTGTACTAAGGGAGCGTGATCCGTCACAATTGTTGTAAAACTACCCAATAAATATGGTCGAAACTGCACCATAGCTCGTACTACGGCCAAGCATTCTTTTTCAGTCACACTATATCTCGTTTCAGCATCGTGAAACTTTCGACCTCCGTAGTAAATTACTCGCTCTTTCCCATCATCGTCACAGTGTGTCAAAATGGAGCCAACACCTTCGTTACTAGCGTCAGTGTACAACCGAAATTGTTTCAATGCATTAGGATACGCTAAGATAGGTGCTGTGGTCAACGCTACTTTTAATTTATCAAAAGCAATTTGATACTGTTGAGACTCTATAGAATTGAACTTACTTGGTCATTTTGTCAATTTATCAATGGAGCGGCGATACGACTATATCCTTCGATAAATTGACGATAATAACCGGTCAAACCTAAAAACGAACTTACTTCCGTAACGTTTTGAGGTCTTTCGCACTCCAAGATCTTTTGTACCTTTGCTGGATCTGGGGCTATACCGTTTTCCGACACTACATGGCCTAGGAACAATACTTCCCGTCGTACGAAATTACATTTCTTGCCTTTGAGTGACAAACCTGCATCCCAAAGACGATTAAACACACATTGGATATCCCACAGATGTTCTTCGAACGTAGGCGAGAAAACGATGACATCGTCGATGTAACACAGGCAGAATTCTAGTAGGTAGCCCGACAAAACAATTTGCATCATCCTTTGGAACGTAGCAGGTGCATTGGTTTAAACAAAAGGCATTACTTTAAATTCGAATAAGCCTTCGTGACAAATGATGGCGGTCTTTTCGATATCTTCAGACTCCATTTCCACCTGCCAGTAAGCAGATTTTAAATCCAACGTTGTGAAATACTTCGCACCCTTGAGGGCGTTCAACGTATCGTGAATTCGTGGAAGAGGAAAGCTATCCTTCTTAGTTACGTCATTCAACATGCGATAGTCGATACAGAATCGCATATCTCCAGTCTTTCTCGTAACAAGGACCACAGGAGATGCCCAAGAACTCATAGATGGCTGAATCGCATCATCGTCCAGCATAGCCTGGACTTGTTTAGAAATTTCCTCGCGATGCACGTAAGGTGCACGTCGCATTCTTTGTTGAATGGGTTTGGTATCAATGGGATGTCGCAATACGCGAGTTCGGCTTAAACGTGTTGTGGAACTTCCGAAAATCTCGCTATTACGTTCTAGTAACCTCGCTAGAATACGAATTTCGGTTTCGGTAGCAACAGCTAAAATACGAATTTCGGTAAAATACGAATTTCGCTAAAATACGAATTTCGGTAAAATAGGAATTTCGGTTTCGGTTTCGTATTCCTTTAGAGAAACCCCTTCTGGTAACTCGGCTTCCTTATCTTGCGTGATTTCTGCTGGTAACTCTCGGTACAGCCGCTTAGCTTCTTGTTGCCGAATCCAAGTTTTGTTGGTAACTACTTTATAGTAGTCGATATTCATTGTCGCCGGTTTTTCTGTCGATGTGACAGCAAATGTATCCACAATTTCGGTAACGTGCGACATCACGTCATCAACTTTCAATTTATACGATTTCTGTTCCAAATTTGTAACTGGTGCCCAAACCATACCTTCTTGCACTTCAGCTACAGCATTTGGACAAAGTAGGGGCCGATAAAATCCAGTATTCACATCTGTTTCTACCATTACACTTTGTCCGTTATAATTGGTTGTGTTGATACTACATGGTACTAAGTTGGTACTTTCCGGTGGAATTTCAGTATCAACGGATACCCTACAAATATGAAAAGCACCTATAGGGACTTCAGTCAGTTTCTGAGACTCTACCATTTTTCCTGTACCAGGTTCTTATGACGTTGTCTCTTTACATTGGATCAACGACCACGATCGCACTAGTTTATCACCAACCAAGATTCGCATTTTATGGTAGTCTATGATGGTTTGGAATTTTCGTAACATGTCATCACCAATAACAATGGCGTCTGGCATATTAGGAACGACGTGAATTTGCACATACCTAGACTGATCCCCAAAATGGATCAGCCCTTCGAACCATCCCAGAGTTTTACTAGCGGGTGAACCATCAAAAGCAAACACTTATATAACTTCAGAATTCAACTTGTACCGACTGAAACCTTTTTCATAGACTTCTTGGAGCATGAGTGTCATCTGAGCCCCAGTATCTACTAGCCCACGTAACTTGTACGAATCGATCTGTATGTCAACGTAAAACTAGATTTGACGGGGCGTGCTCACATTCCTACCTGGGCTACCGAAACCTGCAGGTCAGTCTGGATTTCCGAATTTTCTTCGAAGGTTGGCCCGGGCACTTTTTCCATCATTACTTGACGACGTGGACCCTAAGGTGACATTATTCGTAATTTCGAATTTAATGAGTCAGTAACATTCATTGTCCTGTCAGACTTTCTCACGTCACTGGACTGCAAATGTGATAGAATATCACCCGTATGACGAACCTAAACGTCCACCGTCGCTGACTGTACGACTTTCGATTCACGATGACGTCGACTATCACCAGTTAGTTGTCTCTCCACATTTACAGACAGCTGACGACAATCCCGAACAAAATGAGCCGGGTGACAGCAAAATGACAGTTCTTTGGGTTCGGCACCATTCGATGACCGTTGACCCGGAGACGAGCGTGCCGTAACTTCCCTCGCCATATTCCTGTTGACGAAGGCATGCATCGCGCGCGAACATGCCATGTGGCCCCACAATCATAGCACACAACTGAAGGTACAGAAGTTCTTTCGACAACTCGAGTACTTCTTACTTCATTGCTTCGATTTCTATCACTTGAACGAGTAGGAACCTGCCGACCATCGTTTTTTCTGGGAACTGCACCACTATTAGTATTGGTGTTTTGACTCGGTCTCCAAAATCGCTGAAATCTACTGGTCGGTCGCGATGAAATTCCATTCATCGTCGGTTCCGAACAATAATTTCTCTGTATATACGCTCAATGTGTACAGCTCGACGTTTTAATTCGTCAAAAGACCATTGGCCACCATGGATCAGGCGAGCGAGAAAGCAACCCACGTCGCATGCCTCGCAAAAACGTATTGCGCAATAAGTTGGCGGCGTGTTTATCACCAACTTCCAACGGAACAATCCGCTTGCGCCACCGCAACTCTAGTTCATCAGCAAAATGTGGTACAGAATTTTTCTGACTCATTTGTTGGAACTGCTGGACTTCATCCACGAATTCCCGACTCTCTGCAAACCGTTCGTGCAATTGGTAAACCAAATCTTCATATGTCGTCGGTGTCTCTGGACTAGTCATCATCAGTTAAATATAACTTCGAGCGGCATCTTTCAATTGGTATGTACGAAACTTATCACTGGAACTATCTACACCTGCCAACTCGAACTCGGTTTCTAACCGACGAAAATACGTGGCAAAATCCGAATTACCATCGTAAATTTCAATATTGACTGGTTCCTTTGGAGGCGGCACGACAGTAGGAGCCGCCGTAACAGGTGCAGGCGCAACAGTAAGAGTACACGAACACTGTGCACACACTCCAGACGTGGCCCTGGTTGGTTCCGTCCTAATACCGGTCGAGACTACAGTCCATCAGAGGTCGGAGTCAACGCGGGATCCATGCCTATTAGGTGTCGTAATTGGTTAAGGTGACCCCGTATTTCATACATTTGCTCATGAAGATCGTTATTTTGACGCATAATAAGACTTTGAAGTCTACGCTCGCGTTCAATAGTGTCTAATTCTACTCGTTTTGTATTCTGTACCATCTCATCGTATTTACGACTAGAGTCACGGACATCAACACCGTGAATCAAATATTTAGCTTCGGCGTAGAATTTCACAGAATCATATCGACCGTTTTTGTATGAACTGCTTTTTTGCCATGGGGTAGAAAAAATATCATGGTAAATTCAGCCAGTTTGAGTAATTTTACGAAGAGCACGAGCCAAGGGCGCAAATTTTTCACAAAGTGGAACCGAAAATGGCACAATTTCCAGGCCACAAACCTCGCTTATTAGAAATATTCAGCCACATAATTACCTGTGTTAATTATAAAATATCATATGATGTATTTGAAATGACTTAGCTCAAGACTGACTACTTCAATGAAATTGGAATTGCTGTACAAACATTGTGTAATAGATAAAATAAACACAAATATTGGAAAAGTTGCAAAATGTTCCTTAACCCTTAACTTGATAAATTAGATTACATTTCGACTATCACTGAATAAACTGTTGCCGGCACACCGTTTGTGGTAGAGTATTGCTCGCTAACCACTGAGCTGACGATGACAGCGTTCGGTAAAGATTATGCGGCGTTCACTTTATAATGTCCCCAGCGTTTGGAACCTATGTACACAACACAGTGTCAGGCAAACTGTCGACAAAGGTGTCTTAGACATCCCCATATTTTTTATAATTTTTTTCAAAGGTAGCTAGCTAGGGCTATTGGAACTTCTCGACAGTGTCAAGCACACCGTGTCTTCTTACCGTTTATTGCCAACGTGAGGCATTATTTCATCAACGTTCACATGGCCTAGATACTAATATCTAGAATTAAAAAAAACTACACTAAACAGCATTAACTGCAGACAGTGTCCGTTACAGTTAATTCGCGCCAATTTGGTAGCTAAGGGTGTGCACAATACTGTAAAGGAAATGTAGTAGCTAGGGGTGTGTCGTACACCCTCGGAAATTTATTTACAGTAGGGGTGTCACCCTGACTGTCTATACGGTAGCGTCGTAAAGGGGGACAAAAGACACTTTTAACGATGGGATGTTCGGGATATCATGAACAAGCGTATATAATTTTAAAAAATTGTATAACAAATTGCTTTTTTTTGCGCCACAACAAAATTATGTTTCAGAAATATAAAAAAATAATGCTGAAAGTATATATATATAATACAACGGATTCGTGTTTAAAATTACGTTAATATTTATTTCTACATTAGGAAAATACGAATTGGTAGATTTTTAATGTTCCTTAATAAACTAACCTACTATATCTCCTTTTGCCTGCTGTGCCCAATGATGTGGTCGTGAAAATACAGACACAAAACTTGCACCTGGGGGTAACGTAAGCGATAATTTATAACGTAAAACCCCCGTTGTGCGCATTAATGTGACAAAATTCCCAAACTTTAACTTTTCTTAGAAGAACACAGCTAAAATTGAGCTGAATTTTTATGTGTATAAAAAAATTTGGCCTGGATTCAAATCTTGAATAAGCAATAAGCTATTTACATTCTAAAAAAATTACGAGTTTTTAAATAGCAGTAAAATAATATAACAGCAATTCATTCGCTGTTACAACGCTATCGTTTTTTAACTCAGCTCGTGTTGTTTCATTATTTTACTAATTTTACTTAACATATGCTTATGTGGTTGTGCATTTTCATCAAATCCATAAAGTATACGGGGCTAACCCCAAGCTGGGAGTGATATATTCTGTCTGAATGGACTCACGGAAGTGTAACTCACAACCCACAGTATCTGACCCGCGGTGGCCCACAAGCAATGAACAACCCTGACCCACCTACTATTGCTGTATCATATCACTGAGCCATTAAGACATATGTTTGCAGCGATAGCAAATACTTTTTTTAAATAGATATGATACAGTGATTCCCGCGTGTATTTATGTAGGATGAAAAAGAATAGGTGTTAAAGCGCGCATCAATTTCATCTTTTAGACAAATCATTATGAGATTTGCTTTTCGCAGGTTATGGCTCAAACCATTCAACAATGAACGAGTTTATCCTTTTTGTATTGCTATACCGATAGTCGTGCTATTATTGATAGTCTTCTTGCGAAACAGCTATGGACACGCTCAACATTGTCAATTTCTATGAAGATATGAACATGGCGACGACTTTGGAAATGCTCATTTTAAATTTGGGACGAACATAACTTAACTAGGACCATTTTCGTTGCTTCAACATTATATACACTCAATAAATGCCCTGGAGATCATGTTTTTCAGCCAGGATGCTTTGAGGACAATTCAGTTGTAGTATTAAAAATTTATGTTTTGTTTACATTTATATGTAATTCCTCGTTAAATAGACAGATCGAATTTTATATTTATTTTATAAAGTACATAGTTTCCCGTTTTTCATTTTCGTTCGCCAAGGTGCAAAATGCTGCATTTCAGTGCAGGGGTGCAGCTGCTAGTGTGGGTCCAGCTGTAAAAGCCACTAGTTACACAAAGTTTTCCAGTAGGGATAAATGGCTGACAATGTGCATCAAATATAGGTGCCCATAAGGGTGTAGTGAGTTACCCCTGAATGTCAGATTCCCCCGAGGAACATTACCCCCAAGCAACATTTATCCCATCCCCCTGTTACTCCTCCCAACCGTGCCGAAAGCGCGCGAAAATTTGTGCAAATTCGGTAAAATATGGGAGAATTTCGGTAAAACCTAGCACTAATTGGCAAGAATTAGGCAACTTTTAGCAAAAAACGGGAAATTGGGTAAAATTTAGGGATATGGAAGTCCAACGGTATCAAAACATAAAATCTATCTCAGTTTATACACATCCTTTATAAAATATGAGGGGGGTCCGGACTTTTCAGCGCAGAAATGTATAGTTGCCAGGTATTAGACCAAACAAATATTTTATTTAAGGCTTTTTTCTTAGCAACGAAGTATCCGTGTATTATGAGATAACTAAACGTATATCTACAAATTGTCGTCAAAAAACCTTTGAATATGACATCATTTAAGCTACCTGAATATCATTTATGTAATCCAGGCATTACGGAGGGCTAGCATACTGTCCTGAGGAACCCCAAAGATTTCCTAGGCTTGAATATGATTCATTTACTTTTACTCGAAAGTAGTGTTGGGCGATGCCGCAAAACAGTCGGCCGAAGATTATCGCGGCAGTCAGCCAGCGGCCGGCTGTTAAGTTCCTCGAAGCTATTTTCTGCCGTTGACTGTCGTAAAAGCCATTGATCAACAGATACGGGCAGTGGCCGTTGTTCGGCCGGCCATGGCCTATGTCTGTAAGATTACTGCTGTGCAACAAGTGAATCGAACAACACACATTAAATAATAGCCTTTAACCAACATGCAAGGATTTGTACCCTCTAGTACCATTTTATCGTATTTAAGTGTATAACATATATGTTTATTATCAAAATAATATGCGCCAATGTTTGATGATAGACTTCAAAGCCGGGCATCGCCTAACACTATGCAGCGAAATTGCGCATAAGTTATAACCATTCAATGCCCAGTTAATTGCTAAGCTGATGTTTCAGTATCGTGTTTTATGGTCGTCTTTTAAATATACACGTGTTTACGCCATTTTTACGTTATAATACAATTACGCGGCTCTGTCTTGAGACTTGCACAGAATAACTGACAGATCATTTGAGCTAATGAATCTTTATCTAAATTGTTTGTCACTCAAAGGCGATTTTCCACAGATTCAGTCCTAAGAAATTTTACAATTTTCTGTTAACAAATAAAAACATTTTGCTTTTTTTCGGAAGCACTTTGTTTTAAGCTTCATAGATATGTCTGTAGCACCGGGTCTATTTATTTGGGCCTTATGTACATAAAATTTTCTAGGCGATGGCAATGAACAGCGTTATCGAAGAGGCGGCGGTACGTCAGCTAAAAGTTTTGTAGTAATCTGGTTCTTTATAAAAATTTAGACTAGCATGGTTATGTTATTTTATTTAGACAAGAAAAATTTATGAATTCATCATTATCCCCAGGAGATTATTTTATCAGTTTGGGAGTATACTTTGAATATATAAAACACGAATTTGTAATAGTTTTCATTTTTGCATCATAAAAATGTATCAAACATTATGTCAAAGCTTGGTATAGTTTGCCATATATAAAAATCTAAAAAACTTTACGATATAATACAAAATGCATTTTCCCATACATAGGAATTTAATGCCGCAGGTACAAGAAATTTTAGGCATCAGATATGTTTGACGCTTTATTTTAAAACTGTCATTTCTATGACAAAACAATGCCAATATTTTGTCTGCAAGTATACAATTAGTAGTTTATCTTATCGCCAAGATGGTGAATTCTGATTGTTAAATATGTTATATAGAGAAATTTACACATCTATGTTAAGCACTGAAATTACAAAATGAACCACACAATATCAGCTATTTGGCTTGAATAGTTTAAGAAAATATACCCGATTCTCGTGCAGGGACATTGACGATAAGTTTCTCTGCAAAAGAGACCAAAACACCCATATTGCTCCGGTGATTTTAGACAATTTTCTTTTATTTTAGTTGAAAAAAGTTTTGACCCAAACCATCAGTGCAAAATAGCGACAATATCAGAACACCATTTTCAGCTACATATATAGAGTATAAGTTGCTCTAACAAATGAGATCAAAGACACCCATATAATTTCAGTGGTTGTGCTTATATTACCGTTTCCGTGTATTTTGGGTTTCATGGGCCCATTTTAGCAACGCTTTAATCCAAATCCTACATTCTAAAGAGACCCGCGTAGCAGAGCAATATATACATTGTCATAGTTGTTTATTTATGCTAAAAAATCAGCCCAATTTAACGGAAATATCTACACCAATTCTTGAATTACAATAAGTAATGTAGTTTTTAGGCTCTCTGGGACCCGACGCGGCTTTGTATTTTTTGGGAATTGGGCTTTTCGGAAAGAAGGTATTTGAATCGGTTTTCATGATTAGCTAAAGGTCAAAATAGAGCTTCCAAGCATTCAAATGAGTTATCGTGTGAACCAATCGCCTAGTTAAAGTTGAGTTGTTCGTGTCACTCTAAAAACCCAACATATAACGACATTGCCAAATTTCACCGCTGTAACACCCAGTCCGAATATTTCGCTTTGCCCGTTTCTCTCACAACACTCAGAATTCAATAATCATTGGGTAAATGTAATGAGTGTGTACTGTCTTATAATCATACTGCGCTGCGGTTATTACGTTATTAACATTAATTTTTAATTGCGCTGAAATTAAATTACACGAAGAATATAGTTTATACGTATTATTGCAAATCTTGCAAACACTAGCTATATTAATTGAACTTATTTTGGAAATTAACTTAAAAAATGGAAATTCTCGTTTCAGATTTTAAGGATTTTGTGGTGTATAATATTTAACGTAGTTGTAATTAAACTTAATTTCTAGGCGACACCTATTGTTGCCAAATTGTAACATATACCGTGGACAAGTTTATGAAGTATATGTGGTATTACCTTGGGTACTCCAAACGAAAAGAACATTACATGAATTATCTTTGAAAGCGCTCTTTAGCATATTATTATCAGTTTTGTGCGTACTTGGTTGGTTATGCATCATTTGCAATTTAAGATGCGTGCGCATGGTCCTAGTTATGCGATGCGTTCAAATGGGCTAGCGAGGTACTATGCCACGCATACAGTAAAGCTCGACTATTAAAATTTTGAATAGCCTAGCTAGGCTATGCATTTGTCATCGAATGTCGAGCCGGACTGTGCTTTTCTCACGACGCGTTCAGCTGAGCCCTATAACTAGAGCCAGATGCTATTTAGTCCGCGAACATTACGTTTTTACTACACGTATCTGAATAATGCCCCAAAACCGACATACAGCTTAAAACGTTAATTGTATATTTTAAAACAAATATATAACTTAGAATTAGTGTGAAAATACTATAGAACAAAGTGCTATTCTATAAGCATATTACTGAATAAAATTTCTCAATTGACAGTTCAGCCGGACGCTCTGTCAGGCAGAGCTAAGCTAAGCTCCCTGTTGGTTACATTAATACTAGCTAAGCTATAAAAATGTACCATAATAGTCCAGCTAAGCTATAGTTTATCCGAACTAGTTGAATTGGACGCGTAACATAATTTGGCCCTGGCTCACGCATCTTGTCGTTAATGATGCATTATATTATAGATTAGTTTTCCTGATTGTAGAGTGCCCAAATTTCCGGTTTCTCAGTTTTCAATATTCTCATTCCTGTATTTCATCATTTATTTTTTTAATTTATGATTTTGAAGTTCAAAATACTTAAGTTCCTAATTCTTTCGAATCTTCAATTTTGTTATAAATTTCAAAGTTTTAGCTATCAATTTAGCAAATTCTCAGCCTACCGAATCCAATTAGCCAATTTTTTCATTAATAAATTTCCATCCATAAGTTCCTGATTCGTGATGTTTTAATAATTGCTTATTTGCCAATTAGCAAATTTCCATTTCTCCGATTCACTTTCAAAACTCTCAGTTTCCGATATTCCGATTCCAAAAAACCAGTTTGAATTTCCCAAAATTACTGTATTCCTTAGGATCCGGCTCTAGCAATTTAGCAAATTGCTTGTAACCCGACTCCTGAATTTTAAACGTCTCAATTTCTTGATTTCTCAACGTTCAAACTTTTTATAGTCGCTATTGCGAAACGATTTTTATGAAAAATTCTACAAAGATTGAGAAATCCGTTCAGTTATTGATTTTGGTAGTTTCTATGTCACTTAAATTACAAATTTAAGCAGTTTCTATTTACATGGTGTCGTTTTGAATATTACTTAAAATCTTTCTATTGAGCTAGCTGTTACTTTCAGATGACACGACTTGTCACTATCAGACTGGCATTGAAAGAATTGGAATTCGGTACAAAGTGGGCGAATGTATTCGTTTTAACGAAATACGCCGACTAACGAAATGTTGCTGTGGCCCGAACGAGAAATGGCATTGTGAATTTATCATGGCGGAATAGAAGAATTATGTATATGTATATATAAATATATCGTTGGTATAATACATATTCGCTTATAGAACGATTACCGTTTGTTGTACCGCTGCATACTAACTGTGCTGAATGCTGTAGAAGTTCTGCTTTGACCATTGTGACTGCAGTGTCACATTCTTGGATTCCATTTCTTGACCATTAGCCGAAGTCGACCAATGTAGTATGCTAACGGATGATTAAGGTTTGTTTGCTTGTATATTGGTCTCCAACTCCGCTTGACAGCTTCATGGCGAACACTTTAATCTGGCAAAGATAAAGGTAGTTGCGATTACTTACGACTAATTCGTATCTTCATGTGAAATGTGTATATCCGATTTCCGAATGTGCATATCCGACTTCCGAATGTGCATATCCGACTTCCGAATGTGCATGTCCGAATTCCGAATATGTATATCCGACTTCCGAATGTGCATATCCGACTCCGAATATGTATACCCGACTTCCGAAAGTGTATATCTGATTTCCGAATATGTGTATCCGACTTCCGAATATGTATATCCGACTTCCGAATGTGTATATCCGAGTTTCCAATGTTCATATCCGACTTCCGAATGTGTATATCCGACATCCGAATGTGTACTGATCTATAGTTTTAGGAATTCCGGTTTGATTGAAGCAATGAGTTACATGTGGCTCGGGGCTCATTGCTTGTAGAGGGGTTACATTATTTTTTAATTAAATTTTATTTACTTCACACCAATATTTTTATCGATACGCAAATCGTAATATGTTTGCGAAAAATATAACGAATGAAAATCTATTATGTTTTAAAATTTGTATCAAACAGAATCCATCATTAGTTTATTATAAGCGTCTGCAGAGGAGTGAAACTCGGTCATTCTCATACTTTTTTCGTTATCCGGTGTAGCGGTTGATTTTATGCTTACTTCGCCAGACCACTAAATGTTGCATTGGGTACTCCCAAGGTTTTTTGACTGGTATCTGCTTTTAGTTCTTCAATAACTAATGAGATTACAGCGGTGTATATTAGCAGTAACTATTGATTGTGATCCTGCTCTCATTGGTTATTGGCAAGCTGATAGCTGGTATCCCCCAGAAAATCTTGGTGCAAAGTAAATCGAAACAGAGTCACACCATCGGAAAAACACAAGTATGAGCGTAAGTGAGCGTCATGCTTTTCTACAAATTTTTTAAAATAAAGTCTTGGGATTATGTACAAAATTATCAATTTTAGACAGAAACGCTTCAATACGGTAAAATTGTTTAGCACCGATCATTTCACTCCCAACAGGTTCTAAAAATTATGTCTTTCGTCTTGTTTGACAGACTGCAGCTTCATAACTCATCCAGAAGAGTGTTTCGAGCAGCCAGCTAAGTCCGTTGTTGGGTTATAATTTTATACAGAAACGTTTTAATACGGTGAATTTATTTAGCACCCATCAGTTCACTCCCAACAGGTTCTAAAAGTCATGTCTTTCGTCTTGTTTGACAAAATGCATCTTCATAACTCATCTAGAAGACTGTTTCGAGCCGCCAGCAATTTTTTTACATTCGATGTGTTTTGTAATATCTAAAGCCAATGCACTTATTTCAGGCAGCGACGAAAATTAATAATAAGGTTTACACCTGTAAAAAGTTTCATAATAAAGCCTGAATTTGTCTCTAAAGGCGAGGATTCTGAATTAAAAATTGGTTTTCCTAAATATAGACAACTACCGTATAAAAGTTCAGCTGGATTAACGATATAATAATTAATTTTAATAAGGTTAATTAATAATAAGGTTAATTAAGAATAAGGTTAATTAATAATAAGGTTTACACCTGTAAAAAGTTTCATAATAAAGCCTGAATTTGTCTCTAAAGGCGAGGATTCTGAATTAAAAATTGGTTTTCCTAAATATAGACAACTACCGTATAAAAGTTCAGCTGGATTAACGATATAATAATTAATTGAAGTGCTTAAAGCTAATAAATATTATTGGTAATAATTGGGATCATTTCTTGTTGTTGCATTGTACTATAAAAAGTATTTCAGTGTTGTATGAAATCGGATAACTGCACCATTACGTGCTGGTTAATAAGCAGTTATGCGTTTCCGGAATATACCTATGCAATTAAAAGATTCCAGTCTGATAACTCGGCTTCTGGCCAACGGTATGAAATAAAATTTATTGGTTCACCGAATTTACTAATCCAGTGATGCACTAATGCATTTGCCACTCGTTTCTGTTGATGTATCAGCCTCTATCCACCTTGTACGTTTGTCAATCATTGTTACTAGATAACGAAATTCTTCTGATGTAAAGGTGGTCCTACAGTATCAAATGTGTACAGAAAGCAAACGTTGTCCAACACATAGCATCTTTAACCGGTCAGAGGCCAAATATATTCTTTACGTTTGTCAATCATTGTTACTAGATAACGAAATTCTTCTGATGTAAACGTGGTCCTACAGTATCAAATGTGTACAGAAAGCAAACGTTGTCCAACACATAGCATCTTTAACCGTTCCGAGGCCAAATATATTCTTTACGTTTGTCAATCATTGTTACTAGATAACGAAATTCTTCTGATGTAAACGTGGTCCTACAGTATCAAATGTGTACAGAAAGCAAACGTTGTCCAACACATAGCATCTTTAACCGTTCCGAGGCCAAATATATTCTTTACGTTTGTCAATCATTGTTACTAGATAACGAAATTCTTCTGATGTAAACGTGGTCCTACAGTATCAAATGTGTACAGAAAGCAAACGTTGTCCAACACATAGCATCTTTAACCGTTCCAGGCCAAATGTATTCTTCAGAGATAAGTTTTAAGTGTGGTTTACTCACCAAAGTGAGCTGTAGTGTGAATTAGTTGAAAAATTTCTGTTCTAAAGCTTGTTGCCTACATAAGACCTAAATTATAGTTTTTGACTTCCCATCACAAAAAGCTCTAAACTTTCAATTTCTATTTTCTATTGGTAAAACGAGGTTTTGCAAATAATTTTTTAAATGATTCCTCCGCCTTTTTCACAATACATCAAGAACTGGCAATGACTACACCGAATGAGATAGGACATCGACAATAATGTTATCGGAGCTTTGTATATGTTCAATTTTGCAACTAAATTTCTACATATAGGACAACTGTTGTGTTTGCTATGAAGTTTGATTTTTCCTATGCAGAGCATTAACAAGAGTTTTATTACTCGCTTTTAATCACAAACTCAACTCCTACAAACCACGAAAACGTTTTAGAGCTAAAAAATTGTTAATAGTTTTCGACCACATGCAGACTTTTATGTTTCAAGTGTTTTCAATTTATGACAAAAATTCTATTTGATATTTAGGTGAAACACATTAGGGTGTATTAGACACCGTTGTTAAGTGTCTAGTGTCTCATACTTCACTGTATAGTGTACGTATACACCGCACACCAAATGAATGGTGTGGCTTGGACTATTATGCAGGCAGAAGATTTCCATATGGGGGCAGTTTATAACATAAACGCCGGATTATAATGGCAATGAATTGTTAGAACAACTATGGCAGAGAATCAGAATTCTTTGCATAAAAACGTTTCTCGGTACTTGAACGATCGACCAAAATGATTATAAATCAGCTAACCCCCAAAAAGAACACTCAGCAGCAAAAGTGAAATTTTAGAAGATCAGATCGAAGAAATCTGAAATGAGGGAATTTAAGTAAAACTCAAAACAGATCAAACGTTATCGCCTTACAAATAAAATCTTACAATTCAAGCACGAAACAAGGTGAATTTTAATAGATAGGAAAATGAATCGCTCGAGAGAGCTATATCTATTATGGGACAATCTCACAGTCAAATTTTTGGTGATTATCTTTAATCTTTCAGCTTACCTGTGAGATATTTTCGCATTGACAGCTGTTGTCACCAACCAGGTTATTTTAGAAAATATAATCACTCCAATTAAAATAAAACTATAACCTGTTCGACTTCGTTTAATTAATCTGTACTCGACAGAAACTGTAAACAAAAACATTTTATGCTAAAATAACGTAAATATACAGCAGAACATTCCTATATAAACATTACTGTTAAAATGCGCTACTACATTTTGTTCCTTTTACATATCAAACATTGATTAACTATAGAATTTGCTTTTAACTTATTGAAACGATATGGAATCCCGAAATTTGTAAGTTATTTTATTCAAACATACAAGCGAAGACTACAGTATAAATATATACAAGTATATAATATATATTTGTAGAATTACCAACATGCGCTGAAAGATTTGTATGCACGGCTGTAACGAGTTGAAACGAGTACGATAGCTTAATCACAACAGTGCTAAAAAATTTCCAAATGCACTCCTGGCGATGTACAACCGTGCATACATGCATGAATCGTTCATGCATCCTGAATACAAAGTATGTCTTTAACTCTATTGTTACAAGAATGTGGAAAATTAAAAAACACTTTATTTGTAAAAATTAACAATCATTGCAACAAGCAACTAATTACGTTAGGCTGTAAATATGAAAACCCGTTTCTTAACAACGGCAGACACTGTAGCAGGCATCGACTCTGAACATTGAATCTTGAACACCACTTATACAGACTTAGCGACGGTTAATTAAAGAACTTTATTTGAAATAATTAACAATTATTGCAACAAGCCACTATGTACGTAAGGCTGTGAATGTAAAAGCTCGTCGCAACAACAGCAGAAGCTGGAGAAGGCATCGACTCTGAAGATTGAATCATGAACACCAGTAATACAGACTTAGCGACGGTTAATTAAAAAAACTTTATTTGAAATAACTAACAATCATTGCAACAAGCCACTATGTACGTAACGCTGTGAATGTTAAAGCTCGTCGCAACAATAGCAGACGCTGAAGAAGGCATCGACTCTGAAGATTGAAGCATGAACACCAGTCATACAGAGTTAGCGACGGTTAATTAAAAAACTTTATTTGAAATTTATTAACAATCATTGCAACAAGCCACTATGTACGTAAGGCTGTGAATGAAAAGCTAGTCGCAACAACGGCAGACGCTGAAAAAGGCATCCACTCTGAAGACTGGATCATGGACACCAGTCATACAGACTTAGCGATGGTTAAATAAAAAACTTTATATAGACTTAGCGACGGTTGATTAAAAAAACTTTATTTGAAATAATTAACAATCATTGCAACAAGCCACTATGTACGTGAGGCTGTGAATGTAAAAAGCTCGTCGCAACAACGGCACATGCTGAAGAAGGCATCGACTCTGAAGATTGAATCATTACGACCAGTTATTGTGACTTAAGGACGGTTAATTAGCAAATGTACATCTGTTTGGAGTTATTCAACGTAATCGGACACAACTCTTAATTTATAGTCTTCATCATTCTCTACTGATAAGACAGCGATGGTATTTTAATCTGCTTCAAGGCATTTCACTGTTCTAAATGTTGCTGGATTATAAAACACTAAATGACAGATTTTAGTGGATCGTTGAACGTTGCATAGGTTAGCACATAGTGCTTTTATAGAGACACATTTGTAGCAGTGTACGCTGTGACGCAATGTACTAACCGAGTATGTCGTGCGGCATGCCTGTTTTTTTCGTGCGCGTTTTTATATGCTCGCTCTGCGACGCTCGTTAAGAAACCGAGCAACACCTCGTATACAGCGTAGTAGGTAGCGTACGACGGAGGCGGACAAACTATCTAAGTTCAATCCGCCACTGCAGCAAAATATTGTCCGAAATTTTATGAAAGACACATTAATTTCTGTTAGAAAGGGTTACAACATGAGCATACAGTTTCAAAAGTTTTATTTCTTGTTATAAATACCATAATAATACAGATATTCCAGAAATTGAACCTGAGAAACAATGCATCATCATACGTACCAGACTCGTTGTTCATATCTAACACACCCTACGTATAGGAACATATGCCATTTCGTAGCCACCTAAATTGAAATTACTTTCTGCTTTGGAAAATCCATGCTAACAAAATAATGGTGCCGGGCTAATAAATGTTTTAATATTCGTTGAAGAATTTAGTTTCGAAACCCCTTTCATTGTAATTGTGATGTATAAATAAAGATAGTACAAAATTAAGAATAATGTACATATTTATGTGTATGGGGTCAACTACAATGACTGGCCATTACAGGGTCTCAACTGTACTCCGAATAGCTGCTCAAGCAACTGAAAAATGGTAAGTAATCTGTAGAAAAAGCAACACTTCAATTTTTTTACGGTTTCAATTAAATAGATAAAACGTGATAAATATTAGGTTCAAGCGAAGAATATCTTAATTACCATTGAGTTCTGTGCCAACTTTCCACTTTACTTATGTATGAAAGATAGACATAACCACATCTTATGTTGTGGTGCCCGCGTAAGTACACGTTCGTTTACAAAATCATTCAAGAAATTAGAAACGTGTAAAATTACTACTCTAAGTCTTGTCTTCAACCAAAAGTTTATAAAAATCAATTTTTTTAGCTAAACACGTTGTTTCATGCTTTTTTATGGCTGCTTTCATCCTTCTTGCAGCGTACATGCAATAATGTACCCAACGTTTAGAAACCAAGTATCGGACACAGTGTCATGCGCACCCTCGACAACAGGGTGTCTTATATACGGGCATGTTTTTTTAAAATTTCCAAACGTATCTGCCTAGGGGTATCGTATTTTTGGGTGCGTGAAAAAGGACTATATTTCCTTTTCGTAGATTTATTGGCAATGTGCGGCGTACCATCTTGTCAACGGGCATATTTTTAGGTAGAAATATGATGAAACAACTTAGCAGCACAAATTATACACCACATTAGCTTCAGACAGTGTAACAAACACTGTTAAATCGCGAAAAATGCTAGCTAAGGCATATGCGACACCGTAGACAAAAATATACTAGCTAATGGGGATATCACGGACAATCTCCCCCCCCCCGGCTTGCATTGGGATGGAAATACTCCATGAGAGTATATTTTCGGGGTATATTGTCCAAGAGCTTTTTTCTAGTTTTTTTGCCTCCCCTAAGACTGCCCTAAGTTCAAAAGCAGAACGACTATCCCATATGGCAGTTTCTTTGCCAACTCCAACGTAGGTCTTCCACAATGGATGCACGTGCTCTACTTGTGGGCAATCGAGGAATCGGAGAAGAACGTCATGGGTCAGATCGGTCTGTCAAGCAAAACGGTGGTCGACGTATTTGCATATTTCCGAGAAATACGTTGTTGTTATCTTCAGGCCAATCCAATGCAGCTTGGTGGGCCGGGGGTGGTGGTTGAGATCGACGAACCGTGCTTCAACCACAAACCAAAGTACTACCGTGAGCGACCTCATACGCAGATACAGGTTTTCCATATGATGGCACAAATCACGAACCTGCCATTGGATTTATGGAAATCGTGGAACGCCGTGATGCCGCTACCCTGCTGCCCATAATATGCAATGTGGCAATAGCCAGGCGGCACAATAATTAATTAGGCCGAATGGCGGGCGTACCGTGGTATCGAAGAGATGAGTATGCCCACCGGACGGTAAACCACAGTGTCAACTTCGCATCACCCAATGGTGTGCATACAGCACATCGAGTCCTACTGGAACAAGCACAAGCGTGGCATCAAGGCCACGACTGGTTGCAAACAAGACCTCCTGCATTGGTACTTGCAGGAATTAATGTGTAGGAATGGTTTCACCATGCACCCTTCGAGTCTATATACCAGCACATCGCCGATTTATATACTTTCAAAGGCTACTAAATGCACTAAATGAGGTCGGTGAACTTGGGGAGGAAAATATCCAGGAGCTCACATTTGGGGAGCAAATCGTCCAGGAGCTACAGCTAGGGGGAAGAGTGTCCATGAGATCCGCTAATGGTACGCCGTACACCTTCAGGAACCGACTTACGGTATGGTGTACAATGATTGTCTATACGGTAGGGTAGTGAATACTAATGACAAAAATTTTAAGCAGTGTGGTCATTATATTATAATGTGAAAACCGTATAACAATTACCATCTTTATAGCTTATTATTAATTACCTAAGTTCAGGGAGGTCACGAACTTCTCAAAAGTGTCGGAGGGGGGGGGGGTAGACAGGAAAATGAAAGAGCTGGTCGCCGGCATTCATTTTATTTTAATCCCATCATTTGATGTTTGACGTTTGCCAGTAAAACGTGGTGGACTCCCTGCCCGCCCTATTGCAACGCCCAAGTCTAAGTTTGCATATACCATATTAATCGATTACCACTATGTTTATTAACGGACAAGAGGCCTAATGTATTAAGACTGTAATTAAATAAGTATGCGAAAACAACCGGCTGAGCCAAAGGTTGTAATGCTGCGGTAATTATTTAAGATTGGCTATATCAGCTGATTACAATGGTGCTTATGAATAGAGAAGATACCAAATTACTTGCATAAACGGTTGCTAAACTGATAAACGTATGAAAACAACCCACTGACATAAAAGTAATAGGATTCTCTCGATTCATAAGCATAAATGTAATCGGTGGGCTTAGTCAAACTTAAATAATTTTGGTGCCATTACGAATGTTAACTCAGTTGGTTGCTTTCATACGTCTATTGAGCTGCCAACCACCGGGCAAGTAAATGGGCTCTTTACTTTCAATAGGCATCCTTTTTAAGCGGAAAATTTCAGATTGACTGTTTGATTTTTATTTTGATTCGTATTTAGAATGAACAGAACACTAGCTAGTACCGGATGCGAGCAGTCACAGGATTAGTATATCGAGCCTGCTTATATAGCTTACGCTCCTCAGCTCGACTTTGGCAAGTTTTTGTATTGAACAATATCATTAACGTGTAACGAAAAACTGAATGGTAATTATAGGTAATCGCCCTCTCACGTAAGCACAACGATGGGAAGCGTGAGACTTTAATAAGCGAAATTTTAGATTGAAACGGTAAGTTGGAAAAGAATGTGAATCAAGTTTTATATATAGTAGAAGTATTTTAGCATTTTTGTAGCGGCAATAGATTTTTTTGTATCACATGGTATTTGCACGTCTAAATAGATTATTAGCTTCGTTTAAATAAATAGTTTTTTTTGTACCAATTCATTTTTTACAATTACAATTTATATCGTCATTATTGTCTATGGTAACGAGGCTACATGTTCAAAATTTTCGCGTGTTGTTTTTACGCATCAAATATAATTTTAAGCTATGTATTTGGTGAATGTTTCTATATATATGTCCGATCATGCAACCACCATAGAGACAAATCAGGTGTTTCACATGTTTTATAAATGCTAGTTATCAATTAGGCTGAGTTATCCAGCATTGAAATGGCTATCTCAAGCGTCGCATCAATTCTGTTAACATATTTTCAAATTCTTTTCTCGCATTCAGCATAAAGTCAGCATACTATAGTGATTATACAATAATAAGTATAAAATTAAAATAACTACAGTGAAGAAAACTCAAAGACAGTGAAGATATTTTGTACTTGGAAACCAAACGATACATTTTTGTTATAGCAACTGAATAACAGGCTACTTAGCTAAGGAGGGAAAGACCGTGTGGCTTAGCTATGTATATTAGCAGGTTCTCAGAAAATTTGGTTTTTACTATGATAAATCATAATATTACATGAACTGATAGACTGATATGTATCGCAGTAATCGATGTATATAATTTAGTTCATTTATTGTGAAGCCAACATGGCCAGAGCCAGACAATTTGTATGTATACACTTATAATTATATGTGTAACATAGATTTAAAGATACCTGTTTTGCGTTTTAACTACTGGGAACAGAAACAAACCTGCCTTAATGTTTACTTGTGTGAACGTTGGGAAATGCGGCTTTGAAAAATTGTGGTGGTTGCTTTTTACAGAGGTTATCTATTGCTTGAAAAGATTGTGTGATCTCGCCACCCTCATTCGCTGCGCAAATTAATTCCAATGCTGTACTTTCTGCTTGGGTGGAGATTCGAATTTCGTACTAGACAACTCATGTTCTCTGGCTAAGATTTAAACACAAGCAACCTATCTGGCTATATATGTATGCGCTTTGGTTTCCAAACGCTTCTGCAATCGAATGAGATATTCTTTCATGCTAGCAGGAATGAACTCTTAGTTGCTGAAAATTATATGTTATCATAAACTTTGCTACATTACTAGCGTACTACATTACCCGAACGATATGTTTGTTCCCTTATGATGAAATATCGATGAGAGAATACCGCCGAAAATGGCCATGGGCAATGTCCCTTGAACCAAACCGCCTAAACTTTGATCGCTAGGGGCGACCGAAGGCTTGCGTACACAGCACGTGCTTTAGTGCTCGTACGACACGCAATCCAGAATAATATCCCTTCATAAGTAACTAGGATTTCCGGGGTCAACGGCTTAGCTCTAAATATGCGCAACCTACGCTTTATCTACTTATGGAGTGATTGGAAGATTATAGTGGATCAAATTTTTTTAGTGACTGAAGTTGTACGAAAGGTCAATAACCCAAGGTAATTCTACTAGTTTGCTGCTTCATTAGAAACTAAATAAATAATGTTCGAGATGTATTCTTGCAGCTTACAACGAATTATTGTTGTAACTACCATATTGCAACAGATCACGTAGAAGCCAAGGACATTTGAGTTAAAATCAAACAGTGTTTAAAAATCAAAAAATATGAGTGCCTTTCTGCGGAATACCAAGAAAATAATTGCGGACCATCTTTTTTTTTGCTGGTAGACGAAAAAACTTAAAAGACGGATGTAAAATATATGAAAAAATGCGAATAACTGGTCCATATACATTCGTTCAGCTGGTGCTTCACTTTTGAAGAGTTTTTGATGTATTCGCCCTTTGTACCAATTTTGATGTATTCGCCCTCTTTTTTGCTGGTGGACGAAAAAACTTGAAAATAGATATAAAATATATATAATAAAAATGCGAATAACTGGTCCATCAACATTAGTTCTGCGGTCGCTTCACTTTTGAAGAGTTTTTGACATTATCGCCCTTTGTACCAAATTTGCCTGAATTTTGTTTATTATATATAGCCTTTAGCGCGTTAGACTTGCTTATATATGTTTGTGAAAATTTGAGCACTATAAATCATAATGGTAAATATAGGTTTCTACTTATTTGAATTCAATTTTTCATTGCCCTTATGTGGTCGCAAAGCCATGTTTTGTACGCACTCCCCATGAATAGGTATAAAAACTGGACTAGTAACGTTTGCAATTTATATGTAGCCTAGGATTGATTTCTGCTGACTCTTGTTGTTTATAAATGCAGCTTATATGAAGACTGATATTTATTTCTATCATCATCTTGTCATTATTATGACCGAATTATTACGTATACCATATATACTTTCATGTTTTGAAATATACCGTGACAACTTTGGTACATTTATATAACCAATTAAACTGGTATGCATGCGTTTGAAATCGTTTATCGGCGTCTCCGTACACAATTCGTTGCTGGATTCTATTTCCCAAACCAATCACTCAAAATGTCTGAAAGCCGATTTTCATATGTAGAATATCTTTAATACAGCCTTATATATTATACTTAAAAGTGTTGAATATTGTAGACTATTAAAATGGATTTGCAGATTTAGCCTTGAAGCTGGCTTGATTTCAGGGGTTAAATTTATAGGAAATTTAGAGTAGGTTCGATGTAAATTTACAAGTACTGATTATCGGGCACGAACCTATCAGTTCGAGCGAAGTAGGACTTCCGTTTACGGGCATTGATCCAGCAGCTATCATTGTAAACCATTGAAAAAAGAAATCTCAGCCACAGTATGATGCCCGCACACAGCCAGTAACTTTGAAGTTGACAATATGACTATTCGAAAGTTTTTCGACTTTAGTCTCGTATCTTTAGGATTATTTAATCTATACCTTTATTGCTTAGGTTTATAACTTGTTTAGGATTATTTAATCTATACCTTTATTGAGCAGACAAACTGAAATAACTTCAAATGTTTCAAGTATGGAAATCTTTAGTGAAACATGCACCTACCGCTTATTTGCTTTTGTGAGTATCATTCTACGATTGACAATAAAAAAGTATAGAAATTAATCTGAAATCAGAATACAACGTGTACGAATTTCCAGACCATGTTCGGTTCGAATTCGGATGGTTTGTCATAAAAGTTGATTAATGCGAAGAGTTTGTAATATATAAGCTTTTCATGTGTAAAGTTAGGTGATTTTGAGGCTTGTTCAATTAACGTTTCAATGGATTTCGCAACATTAACTATTTAATGTTTGCATGCATAATATTCACCGTATTGCCTTCCAGTTGGCAACATTAACAGTATTTCTATAGAAAAATAAATATTCTTATTTACATTTGAAGATTTTAAAGTCTAAATTTGTAACCTTATGGTTTTCCAAACAATAGATCACCGCGAAGTGTAGCCTTGATCAGGTGAAAGATATCTATGTCTTTCTAAGGTTTTCTCACTAAACTGTATTAACATATCGTACATTTGGATTGTCGCATTAGGTTTTCGCAAAGTATACAGCTGTATTTGCGACGAAGGCAGGAAATATCGCAATTTTTAGATATTTAGCATACCTATTCTTATGCTATAATATAATACTATACATTCGATCAATCGTTCTATAGAAATAAATACTTTAAAAGACACGTAAAACTTTGCTATAATTACAGGAAGATGACTGTCATCAGGCAAAAGCTGTCACGTTTTATGATTCCATAAATTTAATGTATTATGAAAATGATGAAAAAGACTTTTTAGTACACTGATCAAGCTTATAATATGTAATATCTGTGATACCGACCGATGTTTTATGTTATGGATATTTAGACATTTTGTGCACGATAGTTTCAAATGTACTCTACATAGAAAGACACTGAGCTGCGCTACCTTAACTAAGTTTACTGTCTGCTGTATGTTAGAACGGACATTGTTGTACGCTGGCTATGCGAGGGTGCGTAAGAACTCAGGCAACAAGTTTCTTTTAAAAAGCTTACGGCAAGTGTACGAGATGCACTTTACAGCCCAACTGTCCACATTTAACTCATCTTCAAGACTAAATTTGTTTATTATAAAAAACTACGATTCATTTAGCTTTACTGCACCTTGCATTCATATCCATACTTCATGTGTAATGTTTTTGTTGTTTATCATATATTGTTGAATAAATTACTACTACTACGTATTAATTCATTCACAAAAAAGGTTAAGTGAATCAAAGTCATAAAAATATAACTAAGGGCTTAGATTCGTTGATGGCAAAATTCACACGAAGTTGTGTGCACATTGGTAACGCCCTTGCACCACTATATGTTATACGGAGCACAAGTGTCGCTCAAAATCATGGCAGTTTACTAACATATTCCCAACTAATGTCGTATAAATGCAATTACATATTTTTTAACTTGGCACAATAAACCAAACTGCGTCAGGTCAGGCATAGAGATTTAATTAAAGTGGCATGATTTTAGTGACGTCGTTTTTAGCACAATGTTATAACAATTTGCTTACTGTTTATAGTACACAATGTCATTTCATGGTGGTAATGCAAAAAATATATCTAAATTTGTTGAACTGTAGTTATCATACATGCACGAAGTCCTAGGTCCAAAACTTCGTCACGTCATGCATGGAGATTTAATAATAGTTGCACAATGTCATAACATTTCGCTTTACACTTTGTAGTACACAGTACCATTTAATCGTGCTAGTACAACAAATATTGTTGAACTGTAGTTACGGTATATGCACGATGTCCGAGCTCCCAGGGGGTAGCCAGGTGCGCGTGTGCGCGATTTGCCGGTCTGCGGGGGGAGGGTATGATACCTTTGGTGCAGCCTATAGGTTGGGTGCGTGCGGCGCTTCCGGAGGGGGGCATCGGGCGACCTGTTAGGGGAGATCGGCGTTTTGCTCTGAAGTGGGGAAGTCCAACGCCTCACGGGATATTGCTCTTCGCTCTACAATGTATGGTAGTTATATTAGGTTGCTTGGTGTGGCGCTTGGTTGTTGCACGAGGTTTCAAGCACTGCAATTACGGTTGCTCGACTGCCGAGAATATCTTGTCCGGAGGAGGGCAAAGGGCGACTTGCCAGGGGAGATCGGCGTTTTGCTCTGAAGTGGGGAAGTCCAACGACTCACGGGATATTGCTCTTCGCTCTACCATGTATGGTAGTTATATTAGGTTGCTTGGTGTGGCGCTTGGTTTTTGCACGAGGTTTCACGCACTGCAATTACATTTGCACGACTGACGAGAATATGTTGTTACACCACCAGGATTTTGGGCGTCACATGCGTTATTTATAATAAGCTGCAATATCATGACAACAGTACGCAGACTTCAGTGCACGGTTTAGTGTGAATTGCAGTCTACTCGTGTAATTAGAGCCTTAGAGACAAACATATAATTTTTATAGGCATGAACTAATCCTTAAAAGCACTACAGAAAATAAATAGTACATATATGTTTATCCATTCTAGTGTTATGGCTGTTGATATAATGCTCGTGTAAACTTAAGGTGACCCACCAACCAAACTATTTTTCTATGTTGCATAAAAATTACTACGGGCAGTTATTTGATCACTTGAAATTTGGCCTAAAACCGTCCGGGAAAACACTGCTCTGCGACTGTAATTGGTATATTTAGCATTCACGACAATTCAACGGAAATTATCGAATTTTTGGAGAACAAAAAATTGTCGGATTTGAATCAAGTGGGTTTTGTTCGTGAAGATTTGCTATCGAATCAGTTAATTTATGACATCACTTGTGAATTAGATTTGTCAAATAATGTTAATTGGTATTAAGGAACCAATTTTCTGCTAATTGAAAATCACCAAAATCCTGTTTGAACATAAGCTATAATCTCTAACACTCGATTTTGTATTGTAAATTTTCTGTTAGTGAAAACGCTAACGAAATTCGGAATTATTTCTATAAGAACAGTTCGTAATTTAATATCGGTTTTACACAACAGGACGTTTGCTGGTGTTGCCTTAAGTTTACGCGCTCATACTTAAATGCTGATTTGACACTGTAGCCATGTAATTGAACGGTCTATCTAGCTGCGGAATAGTTTTATTCAGCAATATCATTTAAGAAAAAATACACTTTTATTACACTTTTGGAAGTTTTTATACAATAAGGATGAGTCCATTTAGCAGACGTTGAAATCCCCAGATTCCATGGAATGATTCATTGTTGTTCAACAGTACAACAACTTTAAAAGTACAAGAATAAGAAGAAATAATAATAAGAAAAAAGACACTTTTATTACACTTTTGGAAGTTTTTATAAAATAAGGATGAGTCCATCTAGCAAACATTGAAATCCCCAGATTACACGGATATGAGTTGTTGTTGTTCAACAGTACAACAACTTTAAATTGAAGATGTTCGCAATAGATATATTTTGGAATTGTCATTGCATACAGGACAAAGTACATGCAACTTATTCATGAAATTTCCTCTTAAATTCTTTGCAAACTTTAGGCCAATTAGGTCATGAATATACAATGCAGGACTGTTTAGATTGCGGTCTGAATTAATTATTACGGCGGAAAATGTAGTCTATTTAAGGATATTTGAACCATAATTCCCTTAGCATATATTTAATTATCATCGATAGAAGCAAACAAAAAACAATCATAAATTAAGGTATAATATTTATTGTATATCTGTATCGATTACATCCACAACTGACTATGTTCAAAACATGCAAATGTGGTTTTTTTTGTTTGCGTTTCGATTGAGAAAGTCAGCTGTTAACAAATAAAGCTATGCAACCTACAAATCAACAACAAATAAATGCAGCCATAAGTATAGCCCAAGTCAAGCTGAGGGAGTAAACGTTATATCTTTAAAGAAGAATAGCAATAATGCAAGGGTTCTTGAGCAACACTCCTCTCCCCAACTTACTCTTAGGTTTAGTAACTGGCTTATCTATATATTTTAACTTAGGCTTAGGCTCAGGCTTAGTTTACTATGGAGCGGTACAACCGGCATATAGCTTTCACCTCCTAGTTTGGTTTTGGCCAACAAATATCACAGTACGAACAATGATCGTGGCTGTTGTCGAAGTTCGTGAAGCAAAACAAATAGCGATTGATTACATTCGGCAAACGCAAAGAGGAACAACAACGGTTTACATTTTGCTGCTTATTGCTCCAAACAACTACGCTGAAATCGACTTGAAATGAAATGGTTTTAGTCTACGAACGAACGAAGGCGCGTCTTGTTTTATTATTCAAATTTCATTATATATTGTATTCAACGCATTATTAACTTACCAAATAGTTTTTTTAATTCGGAACTATTCGGCTATGATATTGTTTGTGAAAATTTGCCAATTTTGTTTAGACGAATGAAGGCGTCTTGTTTTAAGCCATTTGGCCATGGCATTGTTTTCGCATTTTCCTAATTTTGTATCGTGCGTCAAGTGCAGCCCATGAGATAAATGCATTTCGACGTGAGGCGCAGGAGGCTTCAAAAACATTTTGATACCAGTGTGTCAAGCGGTAAAACAACAGCTATGTTTTTAAACTATACTCTAGTGTTTCATATCTAGAGAAAGGTTCAGAATTAGCTGAGTGGCATATTATTTCAGACTACGAGGCTCTAACCAAACACAGCAGATAGTATTTCTTTTCGCAAAAGTGCAGTCAACCTTTCTGACGCATGAATCAATGTTTACTTCGTACGATGTTGACCGTCTTTCGCCGCATCGATGGAGGGAACCTCAATCGTTGGCTGAGAGCCTAGAACGGTAGCCACTCTGCTATTTAGAACCTATTGCTCGGTTATTTAAGGAACTTTTGAAAACACGAGTAACAACGCACGTTCAAATTCATACCCTCACGACAAATTCGGTTAGCACATCGTTTGGTATTGTACGCTATTAAAATAGGTGAAACTGTGGGAAAGTGTTTATCGAGCTAAATTAAGTCTAAATTTGGATCAAAGTTCGTATGTTGTACTATTTAATCACCATTGGACAACAGAGTGCCATATTATATGAACGTTATTACACTTTGCATTAAAATCCTATGTGAAAGTTGGAACGTTTAATTTTTGATCTTCAGACCGCGGACAATCGTACGTTTGCTCCGAACGGATGCGACATCCTCTTAAAGACGTGTTTGTAATGGCGGCTCCATGTCATGCAACACGGGCTTATATATCGTACATTACAAGTCCGTAGAAGTGTCATGCTCAGCCCTAATGCACTTTTGAGTACATATATATATTGTAGGTGATAATCAGCATATTATATATAAAGATCATTTCTTCCCAAATTGTCGCTTCTTCAAATTTCTTCAAATTTCTTCCCAAATTCTTCCCATGAAACGCTGGTTTCAAACTTTGTGACAAGGTGAAATAATTTTTTTGAATATGCTAGCTAAATAATAGTTGAGTAAAATAACATCGTGTACCAAGCCCAATCCTGCTGCAAATTCGAAACATTATAACTGAGGTTTCTTCTACAGGTGGGTTCCGTGTGCGTGCCAACACCAACTTTAAAACAATTCCATCTTTATTTTGTTACAGCCCAACCGTTGATAACGTTGTCCTTCCTATAATCAGTCTTTATTTTGACAGAATTTGTTCCATTTTAAAAAATATTATTATAGTAACTTCCTTTACGATGCCTTTTCATGCGAATACGATTTATCTAATCGGATAAATTTTTTTAAAAGAAATGCATCAGTGTCTTCAATGCTGAAATTGCTTGTCAACTTCGCTTAAATGGCTAATTGTAGATGTTACATAGGCGAAGACAGACTACATAGGTTTTGATCTATATAATATACTCGTCAACATTATATTTTATATTGTTTGTTTTTGATCCATTAAATTCGATTTCTGTATACAAAGTATCCCATAAGCAACCACTCAGCATTAAAGTGACCCGGCACGCCAAATAATAAACATATCGAAAAATGTTTTGGTATGCACGTACTCCATACATAACTTAGGTTTTTGATGAATAACACAATAACTGTGAACCTGACCGCTTGCAAGATCAGTGCATTCTTCCAGTCGAATACACACACTTCGGCAGACCTTTCGGACCATGTCAAGTTCCAGAAGGAAGAGCTCCTCTGATATATCCTCTTTCAGGCACAACAAAATTTGTGGCTTGCGTATGTATACCTTTTCCTTCAATACTCTTCACAAAAAAGTCAGGAGGGTTTAGATCAGGAGAACGAGAGACCGTTCGACAAGGCCTCGGCGCTTCAGCCAACGGTTATGGAAGGTTTCGTCCAATCAAAGACGCACAGCCTTCGCAAAACGAAAACCCTGGATAATGTGAAGTCTTTCAATATTTGGTAACTGTTTAATATTAGGATAAAATTCATTGAGCAGCATCACTAGATAGTTGTCAGTATTCACAGTACCATCGAAAAGAACGACCCAAAAAATTACATACCGACTCATGCTGTCAGAACAGGGGCAATTATCAGATAGATAGATAGCTTATTCGATAGTGTTATCAGGGTTTTCTATGTGACAATAGACGCAATTATGCCGGTTAACGTGGCCGTTGAGTTTAAAATAGCTTTCGTCAGCTCAAATGACTTCGTCAGCTATTCCGGATCATTAGTCGAGTGGCTGTAGCCATTTTCCTCAAAATTCAATCCAGCGATCATAATCATCCTCATTCAGAGCATGAAATAACGTCGTTCTAAAAGGTTTTAGACCGAGACTTTTAACAATTCGGAAAACCGTCAATTTGCTCATGTCGGTTTCAACAGCACAAATTAACTTTTTTGTCATTTTTGTCAAAATGATTGTCGCACAACTTCTTGGCTATTTTGGCTAATAAATAGATTGCAGTCTTACTGCAGTTATTCGATTAGCCAAATTCAATCGGGTATCAGACATTTTGTTATACGTAGATATTTATAATAAATTCAGATATAATTTCTGAAAGTATCAGGGCTGTAAGTATATTATGTCAGTCTTAATAACGGTTTGATGTTGAGGCGTTACCTGTGGGACACCATATATATATAAACTCATACTATATAAATGCATTAAAATGATTTAATCGAAAACTTTTTCTTCATGAAGAGATAATATGGGAATGATATCGCATTAGGCATAATGCAAAACAACCTGCATATCGCATACTAAAGATAATGCATTTATAGACTTTGAAACATAAAACCCGTATTGCCATAAAACTCGAACGATAGATTGGACAATTGTTTGTAAAGATTGTATATATAAATATGATGCAAACGCGGCTGTCTACTGCAAAGTATCAAGTTTTAGTCTTTGACACAGCTACAGATTATTTAAAAATAAATAATAAAAACTGCAGACTCAAAACTCTGAAGTCCAGAGAAACTAAAGTGTAGATGAATTCGGTAAAAAACGTCTGGGTTATAAAAATTTGTGTCTGAGTCTAACCAACCATGTATTGATAAGTTTGGCGGAAGTATGCATGATATGTTATGAACAACGAACTTGCACACAGCTCAGCTAATCTTTCATTATACATAAGCAACAAACTGTTTTGTTTCTAGAGTGTTCATATTGAGATTGTAGCATATAAACCTAGTTTATCACTGCGTTCTACTTCGGGACAAACTACGTTACTGGAGGATCTCCTCAAGGAAATAGCTGGAAAGAAGTTTTATCTTGAGATTGCAGTATATAAACCAAGTTTATCACTTCGTTTTAACTCAGGACAAAGTACGTTACTGGTGGATCTCCTCAAGGAAATAGCTGGCGAAAGATAGAGTGTTTATCGTGAGACTGTAGCATATAAACCAACTTTCTTAGTAGTTCAACCGAAGAACAGAACTCTTAAAATATCTGTTTTAAATTAACAAACGTGGCTGCTTATTAACATAGACGCTTCGAGCAGATCGTTATTTTCAATTAACGGATTTAAATACAAAGGATGAAGGAGAAATTTCTAACTTACTGACTTTTTTAAATGTGTAAGACTACTACTAAACTATAATCACAAAAGATCCGGAAACGAGTTGAAATATTTTCGTCATGGGAGACATTGGCCATGCCTCTCCTAGGGAGTTCGCAGGGGAGAGAGTGGGGCAGAGTTCAAACTGTTCGGCTACACCAAAAATGACGCATGTTTTCGATAAAACGTCTGATCTAAGCACATTTTGAGGCCCATTTAAAACAGTATGACGACGATTTTGCAAAGCGCAGCGCTGTACCAGCTGCCAAACCGTTTGCTCAATACATTTCTGTACAAGATAAAAATTATTATCTTACATTGACGCGGAACGGCAAACAGACTTTTACCTTCAGCTAAGGAAGTACTGGTACAGTTCGATTCAAATCAAAATCGTTGACGGGTCTATGTTTTACGTTTATCCGTTCGTATATAAAATCAGGCGTATGAGAGGGGTTTTGATTATATTTAGTCTTTGCTGGAAAATAAGTCAAATTAGGATTAGGCCATGATTGTGTTATTTGAAATCTTCCAAACAGATCGGTGTAACAAAAGTTGCCTCCTCCCTTGTGTATACATAAGTTTTTTTTCCAAATCTGAATACTGTCTCTATTACAACAAAAACGATTTTTAAACGCTAAATAATTCGTTCGAATAAATTTGAGACATATGCTAATAACTGCACTAATAATTTGTCGAGTTAGCTTAATGAACTAATGCACAATTAATTAACCCTTTATCGCCCAGATTTGTTTATCGCGATTCTAAAATTGTTTACTCTTTAATACAACCTAGAACAAGTACAATAAAAACATCCAAACCACAATAACCAGTAATGCCAACTCAGAACGAGATATCAAAAGATATAAATAGAACACTGCCTTTCAAATATAAGTAATGCGATAGACGAACAGAATAAGGTTTTTGAGCTGTCCTCATATGTGGACACTGGGCGTTAAAGAGTTTTAAACTGAGTTATTTTGATGTCTTGTACAAAACAGGTTTTAGACAAGTTTAGCTAAAAGACTATTTAAAATAGTTTTGTCTAGTATATAACTGTGCAGTAGGTGCCGATAAATTATGTTTCGTTTTCCTTAGGATAGCCCTAGCGACGACGCTATTAATTATTTTAGAGACAACTAAGACATTACTGATAAATAACTACTCGTACACTAAGTCAATTTAAAAGTACAAATGGCAACCTCAGCTAAAATTCTGGATGCATGTAGTTACAGAGGCAGTTCTATCGCCCGGGTTTCTGCTTTAGCAATGAAATCTATATTGTTTGCTCAGGGTAAACTTTTGAGCATTAGAAACTATGTTGCAAAATGAAAAAACCCGACTAGAAGAAGCTATAAGCGGCATGATCTGAACGAGTTATAAAATACGGCCGCATAATTTGGTGCAGCAAAAGTGTTAAATTCTAGCTGCTTAGATCCCGGGGGCTGGAAAGATACATCTCCCCACAAACAAATTTTAGCTAACCTGTGGAATTACCGAGGCTCAGATCCCGGGGGCCGGAGGGATAGATCTGCTCAGAAACAAAATTTAGGTAACCTAGGGAATTACTGTGGATATGATCATGCGATGTCGAGGATACTTTCCCACAGAAACAAATTTTAGCTAACTTGGGAGTTACTGACTTAGATCCCGTAATAAACAATCCCCTAATGAACAAATTACCTATCCCATAATAAACAAATTTTAGGTAACCTAGGGAATTCCCTAAGCTTAGATCCTGGGGCTGCAGTGATAAATCTACTAATAGACTAATATTAGGTAACCTAGGGAATTACCAAGGATTATATTCCGGAGGCTGTAGGAATACATCCCCTAATAAACAAGTTTTAGTTAACTTATAGAATTACCGAGGCTTAGACCTTGGGGCTGGAGGGATACATCCGTTCAGGAACAAAATTTAGGTAACCTGTGGAATTACGGTGGATATGATCCTGGGATGTTGAGGATACTTCCTCCCACAAACAAATTTTAGCTAACTTAAGGAATTATCGACTTAGATCCCGTGGGTTGGAGGGATAAATCCCCTAATAAACAAATTTTAGGTAACCTAGGAAATTACCTAAGCTTAGATGCTGGGGCCGCAGGGATAATTCTACTAACACACAAATTTTAGGTAACCTAGAGAATTACCGAGGCAAAGATCCTGGGGTCTGGAGGGATACATCTGCTCAACAACAAAATTTAGGTAAGCTAGGGAATTACGGTGGATATGATCCTGGGATGTGGAGGATACTTACCCTCACAAACAATTTTTAGTTGACTTGGGGAATTACCGACTTAGATCCCGTGAGCTGGAGGGATAAATCCCCTAATAAACAAATTTTAGCTAACCTAGGAATTACCTAAGCTTAGATCCTGGGGCTGCAGGGATAAATCTACTAACAAACAAAATTTAGGTAACCTAGGGAGCTTATATTCTGGTAGCTAGAGGATACACCCCCTCATAAACATATTTTAAGTACCTTAGGCTAACAGTGCTGTTCACCGTTTGCACAACTTCAAAGAAATATTTATTGCAGGTAGCAAAATTAAATCCCAATTTGGCATCCCTTAAAATTTAGAAGGAATTTTCGCTACTGGTTGACGTATCCTGGAGATGGCAACATTAATGATAAAACTCAAACCAAAAATGTGTTTTGCCGGTATAAACAATTTTTTTGTTGCCGTCACTTGTCACACACAAACTACAAGAATAAAATTTCTTCCCCGTTGATACCTTGTTTTATATTGGAAAATTTGGTCGTCATTGCTGATAGTTTAGATACCTATTTTTATGTCAAAAACATTATTTTGTGCTTAAAATTTCTTTGGTGTAGAATCAATAATTGCTATTATGTTTTTACGATTTTATATTACACATTATATATCAATAAATACATTGTGTAAAAAATGTACATTGCGTTCCTTTGTCTCTTTGCGTCATTTATTTACAACAATAATTCATCATTCTTTCGTTCTGATAATTATTTTCTATAACTTTGGCAATGCATTTTTAGATTTTTAGATTTGTTATTGAATATTTTTTGATCAGATGGCTAAACGACATAGGTATAATAATCGTTGTTACTTTAGTAGCCTGAAAGCATTTGGAATTCTACAAGTCGCAATATATTTACCACCTTTTTACTGCTCATTTTTTTCATTTTCTATAGTTTATATTATTATACCGGGTGAAGCAATATTTAGTGCACACTGACTGATTTGGGAACTTTATAAGTGAGATTTGCTTAGTAATTGCAGATTGAACAGTTTCATGTTCGTTGTTATCATCTGGCACTGTTTAAATTTTTAAATTAATTTAATATTTAAATTTAATAATTTTTACATTTATTAAACATTTAAATGTTTTCCAATGAATGGCGATTGTTTTTACGTCTGAAATTTGTTTTTCTTCGACTGTCTTGGCTTTTGGATGATCCGACAGTTTTTGAGCAGTTACCATTAAAACCGATGACTGGCAGTATTACGATGAGATATTTGTACAACACTTTGTTTTTAGTTTTGTATGGCGGTATATCTACTGTCTTAGTTTTTGTACATTAAGCAGTTTCGACTTTGACAGAGGTGTGTAGTAAAGCAGACTCGAGGTAACCGTTACATTTTTGAAGGAAGTACTGGGGAACATTGAAAGCACTATAGGCACAGTACCCAGTAAAAACTTAAACCCTAAACTATAACCCTGCTGCATCGTGAACTTCGCAAAATAATCACATACTCAGACTGGTGTTTCCGTCGATGGTGAATAGAAATTTTTGAATGTTGAGTTGTGATCGCTGGGTTGTTTCTGATATACATCTGCCTTGAACTTTTGTTGGGAAACTTAGTTTTGCTAACTTTGTAGACCGCGAATGCCCAATTTCGTGAATTTTTGCGTGTCAATTCCTTCGATCAACTTATGCTTTCGAAGCTGATGTATTTCTGCTCTAGCTGATATTTAACTCTTATTAAAAGTTTTAGTCAATTTGTAATAGTTTATTATACAACTCAAACCTAGCATATATTGTTTAATTATAAGTTTCATGTTAGCATATTACAGTGTTTGACTTTGCTCGATAGTGTTTTTGACTAAAGACTAAGGTATTCACCCCACATTACAAGATATTGCGGAAAGTTCAACTGTAATATTTTTGGAGTTCTGTACTTAGTGAAATTATGAAGTTCGCGGGGAGGGGGAAAGCAATCACAACATTATGATGCCCGTTGATTCGATGACTTGCACCAACCAAAATCTAGTGGTCTCTGGGCCCACCGCTCCACAACGCCATTGTCTTTGCCAACAAATATAGGGTTCCGAAAATTTTTTAAACGTGACAATGCAATGTAATTTTTTTGTTATTCAACTATATAATAATTAATTCTAGTGTCCTATTTTTTGTTATTCTTATTTTGTGTAACACAGCGAAGTTTCTCATATTTTAGCTCTGGCTATCTGCTTTATCAGATCACAGCAAATAATCTGTTTTAAAACCTGGCCAGATTTAAGAGGTTAGTACAAGTTTTATAGGTCCTTTTATGTGAACTATCGATTTTGAGTGATAAAATTGAAAAATAGCATACAATTGTGTTGTATAATATGCCACTGTTGGTTTCAAAATCCAATGTTTTATGTGACTGCAAGTTTTCTTAATTATTTTTTAACCTAATAATACCTGCAACTGACTGATTCTAGATATAATTCTGACTGATGTTAGATTTCTGTTACAATTTATTATAATCAGTTGTATTTAATTTAGATGATTACCTGTTATTTGCTCTAAATCACCTTAATATTGCATTTCCATATAATATATATTTTTTGATTTTCCGAGCACAAAAATTACAAAAAGACTAAAACACCAACTTCGATTAATTTCAATATCTGATACAAGAACTAGACAGTGTTTTAGCTTCACCAGCATTCCCTTCACTTGAAACCATGTAACAACACTTGTGCTTTGTATAATTTATTTTAAAAATTTTTACAAATTTATGGCAATGGGTCATAATTTTGCATTTTAGGGCAAATGTTTTTGCAGGCCATTTTCAGCTATTAAGCGGACACAAGCTATGATCGCATTGTGACAGTGCAATGAATCTTTAGCTGGTGCAGTGCAGTCGGACATAAATCCAAAACAGTACTATAGCCTGGCGGCTGTGATAAAGTAGTTGAAAGTTTGATTTTAGTGCAAGGTATTGAATAATAATAGCATCAAAGTTTGAAATTAAAATATACAAGAATGAAACCAAAATGCATTATTCAAAATCCTCGACAAATTAGATGTTTTGCTGAGTCCGTTGGATTAGCAGTGGTTTTCTGAAATGTTTCGCGAAGTTATTTAAGATTACGTTCTAGGAATGGAAAATAAGATTGTATGTTTTTAATTAAGGAAAACATTTCTTGAAAGTTATGTTAACGTCAATAAAAGGATTATTATCAGAGATAATTTATTAACTATTTTATTGCATTGCATTGACAAAATTGAATTTAACAATTTTGGAACTTAGGTTCTTCCAATTGATTCGGGCGGCACCCTATGATAACCCTATTGAAAATTCTCTGCAACTTGCTACGTACAAGGCGATCCTTTGACTCATGCTCTTCGGAAGAAATTTTAGAGCATGGAAAAGTTAGTACTAAGGTATTGCTAATTTAAGTTTTGCAATAAAAGGTACTAGTAGACAAAGCTTTGCAGTTATAATAGTTTGTGACAATATTTTCAAACCTAAGCACATTATAAATTGACCTAAAGCGTTGTTTTAGCCCTTCATATTTCATCTTTTATTACCATTTAATCGGTACTATGCCATTTCGGAGTTATCACTTGAAGATATAATCTTAAAGATTGTGGCAAACTGAACAATCCGCGAAGCACGGAGTTGGCATAGTATGTACTTCATAGTGATGGTGTGTATTTGGACTTGATGCACATCCAAGTATTATGGGACCATTGTAAACGTTACTATGCAATTTTGGAGTTACTGCTTGAATATATAATTCTAAAGATTGTCACAAACTGACCAATCAACGAAGGACGGAGTTGTTGCAGTATGTACTTCATAAAGCGCCTGGTGCGTATTGAGACTTGATGCACATTCAAGTATTATGAGAACATTGCTATCGTTACTATGCTATTTCGGAATCACTGCATGAATATATAATCCTAATGCCATAAACTGAGCAATCAGCGTAGTATATAATTCATAGGGCGTGGTGTGTGTTTAGACTTGATGCACATCCAGATAATATGATAAGTACCAATATGTCTTCTGTGTACACCTGGGCACAAACAGATGCGTAAAACGTCTTTATCAAGCTAAGAGTGCGTATAGCACCAAATTAATTATGTGGCAGGGTTCACGAGGATGAACGAAACCTTCACTCTTAAGATAGATAATATGGCAAGGCAAATGCCTCATAAAAACAGTTACGAAACCCCAGCTCTCTTCCGCATCCCTTCCTTCCCAAGGATGTATATTATCGCATTTAAATATGTGCTTCTATTTGTTGCGTTAATAGTCCATGCCAATCGTATAATATATTAATTGGTCGTAAAACGAATAAACATTAATGCTTTGAAGCTCTAAAAAGTGCGCCTTGCTTCTTTAGAGATAAAACTACACACGCAACACCGCTCGATTCGATTGTTGTTAGTTGGTTTGGGCTTTGACATCTGTTTTCTGTCGTGTGCCGCTATAATATAATTGTTCATGACACAATGCTATTAATTTTTAAATAAGATTCTTGTCCAACTTTGTTACATTATACGGCTAGTAAAAGGATGTTTGTCGAAAAATAATAATAAAACACCCGATATCGTTACTGCTGTAGCATTGAATTATGGATTGACCCGTGTCACCACCAGGGGCCATCTTTAGAACAACAGCAGTGTAAGGCAAGAAGGAATGGGGACGGTAGAATGCCCCAAGTTAGGTTTAGGCTTAGTTTAGTGTTTATGTAAGATGTGAAGCTTAGGCTAACACTAAGGGTTACATCTTATTATAATCTTTCGCAATCATTTTTCGAATGATTTATGGGTGGACATTTTTTTATTTAGCACTGACCTATGGTTTCCACTTCCGTGTTCAAATGTTTAGTTATATTTAAGGTCGAACGAGTTAAGCTTCAAAAATGATTCTATATCATAGTGTATCAAACCTATTGCACACTCATGGGCGCATCTAGACCGGGCAGGGCCCTCTTTACGGACTCTTGGCGGTCTATCAAATTCTTTAAGGATACTATAAACATTCATGCATTCGACATATTGGGTTACGATAGGATTCAGTCGAAAGTTTGCTCTTACCAACTGAAATTTTTCAATTGTCCGCTGTCTACACGTAATTTATGCCACGTTTTAGCTAATTTGACTGCACTATCTAAAAATAATTTGCGCACTTGTTAAATATTTTATGGAACCGGAACACTGCTTCAAAACTTATCGAGAAGAAATCGTAAAATACATTTCCATCACACTGACCGACTGGTAAATATTCTTGAAAATATCTTAATTTCAGGCAAATATCGGCTCTGTAGGATGTAACCCTTTCGATATACAAAATTTTTTTCACGCAATTTGGAATCAAAGTGTGTTATTTGTTCTTGATTGTAAACAACTTACTTATTTTGGTGTTATGCAAGATTTACAGAGAAGTGTCTGTGCAAAGTACACACCGTAAACTGTTGTTGGCGCCCGTGGAATATTAAATCGTGATCGGCATGGCATTAAGTTATCATATGCATTGAGTTTTCAATAGTAATAGCTAAAAACATTGCTGCAACAATAACATTTGCTTCTACTGTGTATTAGCTGAACCGTTAACTTATTCACAGCTAAACCAAAAGCCATCAAATTGTATAGTAGCAATAATCCTAATTCTTGTAAACAACAGCTGCTGCAGCAGTAGTAAATACGTTAACTGTACTACGTTTCGTCAAAACAATATGCAATCATAAAAATAACAACGTCAAAATGAGTGCTTTGGTGTAAAAATTTTTTAATATTTTTCATCTTCTATAGCGTCTTAGTGGGTTTACAACTGAAATCAGTTTGATAATACTATAATAGTTCATCACTTATTTGCGGTAAAATCGAATTACACTTTCTAGTTTTTTGGTGTTTTTAAATTGTGGCTCATAGCTTGAAAACCGTGCTTTGGGCAAAAAATAGTATAAAACGTTGTAGCGCTTGACAAGAGGATTTTTCGCATGTTTGTTCATGTTTTATCAAAATTAATGACGCTTTACTAAACAAAATGTAGGGTAACAGCATAACGACAAAATGATAATGATGACAGCATAATGCCGTTGGCTTTGTTTCATTCTATATCATATTTTTGGTTTATTTTCATAAGTATTGATACAAACTATATCACTGTCTTCGCTATACTTTTTAAAATTAGAGGTTTGCGACACTAATCCGGTTTCGTATTCAATTGGATATGATTTTCGCGTACGGAAACCTCTGTTAGAAACATTTAGTTTCAATTAAACAGCCCAGCAGAATGAACTAGCTAGTAAGTTGCTAACCGCTGTATATACTATTAATTCGTTTATTTACAAGGTTTGCTAAACAATCTTCATTCAAACATGCTGTTAAATAGCAACTTGAGGTAAAAGAAACTTTCACATGGGGAAACTACCATGCGTTAATATTTAATTGTATCTACAACAATTACCTACTAAACGTTTAGGTTGGCATTATTCCCAACTACCGTAAAAATTATCGGGCTATCTTAATAATGGAAAAAGGTGAAACAATAAAAAATCAAAAAGGAAAATCAGAAACGGAATCGTCATGTAATATATCTGCCATTATAACTAGTCGCCACAAGATTATAATGCAGAAATGAGCAGAAATTTGTCTGCACTGTCGACATCGCAAATTTCAGCTGGGACATAGCCTGAAGTGGTAAAAGGTACAACTAGATGTCCATGTCTTTGCGGCAAAACAGGATATTGGGTTACGTTTCTTTTGTGTAAAGCTGCGGATTTGATAAACAAATTTTTTATTTTGCTCAAATTATAGTTGGGAATAAAATGCTTCTGTTCATCATGCTAATAATGCTGTTTGATTCTATGATTACTGTGCGCGGAACATTAATATAAGGCACGATATGGAATTTTGGTGATAATAATCCGCACGCAAATACAAAAACAATACTTCGGCGTCGGCTATCATACCATTTTTGAGGCTCGCGTTTGGAGTGAAGATGAATTGAGTTTGTTAGTCTTAGTTAAAATTTATTATAAACCGGAAAATGAATCTTCTGTAAGCTCTTTTAAGTCAGCTCGTATGCACGAACAAACCAGCCGATTTCATGTATAACAACGCCAAGCAACAAGAACAATACAAAATTAATATGTAATTCTCGCGGTGTTAGACAATGTGTTTTTTTGTTGAACACTTCTATAGGTTCGACAGTAGAAGCTTTCAATAGTGTTGTTTCTTGAAATGAACGCGATATGTATGAAAAGAATATTTTTGTTCATTACTGAGTTAATCCATGCATATTTTATATATCAGATTTTCGTTGTTGCGCAGTGAAGCGAAATAATGAAATATGTAAGCTGTGTACTTGTAGGAAAAGCATCTGTAGCAGCAGCAGCAGCAGCTAATTTTGCTATTTGTACTAGTGCAGTAATATAAAACCTTTCTTGTAGGTAATAAATAATTTTCTGTATATAAAACTAGTTATATTATCTCGCTTAAATCTCTGCAAAAGAACTGTCATTATGTACCAATTTTATACAAAGTTGATAAAAACCCGCTAACTAGTCGACTATTGATAGAATTATAACACTTGCAGCATATGTTTTTATTTTTGCACTGACAAATTCTTGAACCGAACTACATAGGGCGGTGTTTTAGTTGTTTATTTATTTGTAAAATTATATTGCATAATTAATTATAGTTAGTACAAACCGCGGGGTTGGCACAAAAAGTTTTATTACCCAAACTGCAAAGATTAAATTGACTGAATGCAACGCTATTGAGCATCACTCTATGAAGTACAGCATTCGCCTCCCGCGCCGAATGCGAGCGCAAAATTTTAGCAATTTTTGGCGAAAGTTACAAAAAGTATTAGGCAAAATTGGGGAATTGGGGAAACTGTGAGGAAAAATTGTAGAGCACGGGAAAATTTCTGGTCACAGTCAACTGCCGTGACTTCCAGGATTTGCATCTAAATCAAACTTTTCTACAGCCGAGCTATTTCGATGCTGCTACTGTAAGACGTCGATAGGGTTGCACTCGTAAATCAAAGCTTTATCACAATGGAAACCTGATGCTGGGCTAAAACCTTTGGGTTTTGAGAAACTAATTTTAAATATGGCTAGCCAGGTCAAATTATTAGTAATATAGATAGATCTAACGGAACGGAAAATCAACAAATATAATTAATGGATATTAAGTTTAACCTTAAAACCATTTGAACATACTTTGTAGATATACAGTCGATAATAGCAACAGTTGGTCGATTTTGTCGAGAAAATTTTTTTTGATTCCATAGCCATTTACCCATCTGAACATCGAGAAGGTCTCAACACCATCCGCCTGTCACAGAAAAAAACATGCACCGTAAAAATTGAGATAAATGTAGCCAACTATTCCAAAGCCATAAGTTATAACACCAAATTATACGTGAGTTTGGTACAAATATTTTTGGCCGTTTATCCTATAGGTTGGACAATATTGGAAAAACATAGACGATATAGTATAAAGCTTATAATACACCCACTGGCAAAATTTTTAACAAACTGCACCAATCGTCCTCAAGCTGTAACAACAACAGTACGTCGACATTTTAACACAAAATTTGCAGATTTTGCCATCTAAATTCAGTTAAAAGTGATTTCTCGTTACATACTAAGGTCTGCAATTACAATAGATTAGATCACCTGTACTGTGAAAATATTTTATAACATAACTTTAACGGTTACCATCTCCAAGCAACAAAATTCGTCGTGATTTAAGCCTAAAACTGGGATTTGATTAATCCTTGGACAGTGAAAAAGGAGGCATACGATTAAATGCTTTCAGCATTATGTACCGACGTACCGATAGTTCACACAATCTATGTTAACACAATTAGGGATGGTCGTCCTTTCGTTCAACAGCTATCGACGTTGTTGTACTAAACGTGTGCATTGTGTTGTAACCAAAATTCTGGACGTCTTGTTTTAAAAATATGAAAAAATTAGCAAACTATTTCTAAATTGGCACTTCTTTAAGTATATCTTCTTTAAATAGTATATGATCTAATATAAATATTAGTCCTAGGTGTCAGGTGCCCCTGTCTACAACTTGGAACAACATGTATAGATCTTCTTTCAGTTTAGGAACTAGAGGGTCTAAATCTGTTTAATGCTGGATTAATGTTTGATATTACCTAAAGTAAATTAACCAAAAACAATAGTAAATATCGCCTGCTATTATATTTTTACTAAAAACTGTGTTTTACGGTAAAAGCACAAAAATTGCGGAATTTTTTTCATTTATAATAAAAAAGCCGCCGACGCCTATTGAGCCCGAGAATTGCTTCCGGATTCATCGGCTCTATAATTAAACTTGTGCTAATGTATTAAATTTTTAACCAAAAAAACAACTCAGTATACACTTCCTGACTCAAAACATAATTTTTTCTGCTGCTACTACCACGATTGTAAATATTTTTAATTTTAAATTCCGAAATGAATAAATATACTAAATATCGTAACTGTTTCAAGATGAGCGTGTATTGTTTTTTGCTTTGATAATTTACCGTCGGGCTGGGGGCCTCGGCAAGAAATTATTGTTATTTGTGCAACTCATACTATTATATTGCTGAGATTATTGCAGCTGGTCATATATATTGATAAAGCAATTTGAGAACAAGTGTTTTCTTGTACAAATGTTTTGGGGGTTGTTTTTGGCATATAACCAGGTGATTACCGCTTTTTTGGTTTCGTTATGTGACTATAGATGACCAATTTGCTCAGTCAGGACACCACAGGAATTATTTGTGTGCTCTGCGACTGATATCATGTTATGTGACTATAGATGACCAATTTGCTCAGTCAGGACACCACAAGAATTATCGGTGTGCTCTGCGACTGATATCATGTTATGTGACTACAGATTACCAATTTGCTCAGTCAGGACACCACAGGAATTATCGGCGTGCTCTGCGACTGGTATCATGTTATGTGACTATAGATGACCAATTTGCTCAGTCAGGACACCACAGGAATTATCGGTGTGCTCTGCGACTGGTATCATGTTATGCGACTATAGATGACCAATTTGCTCAGTCAGGACACCACAAGAATTATCGGCGTGCTCTGCGACTGATATCATGTTATGTGACTACAGATTACCAATTTGCTCAGTCAGGACACCACAGGAATTATCGGTGTAATCTGCGACTGGTATCATGTTATGTGACTATAGATGACCAATTTGCTCAGTCAGGACACCACAAGAATTATCGGTGTGCTCTGCGACTGATATCATGTTATGTGACTACAGATTACCAATTTCCTCAGTCAGGACACCACAGTAATTATCGGTGTGCTCTGCGACTGATATCATGTTATGTGACTATAGATGACCAATTTGCTCAGTCAGGACACCACAGTAATTATCGGTGTGCTCTGCGACTGATATCATGTTATGTAACTATAGATGACCAATTTGCTCAGTCAGGACACCACAAGAATTATCGGTGTGCTCTGCGACTGATATCATGTTATGTGACTATAGATGACCAATTTGCTCAGTCAGGACACCACAAGAATTATCGGTGTGCTCAGTGACTGATATCATGTTATGTGACTATAGATGACCTATTTGATCAATCAGGATACTGCAGTTCTTATTGGTATGTGCTTTGCGACTGAGACATGTCTCGTAAATTCAGATGGCTTGTGTGTTTTTCCACTTACGCAGGTTACTATCAGGTTTTTCATTTGAGTTAACCTGGCTATAATTTAACGTCATCAGCCCACAGATTTATATGACGTCGGGTCGGACATCTACTGGAATGGCAATTGCAACTAGAACCTGTGTTTTATTTCACAAACAAACGGGCTGAATTATTCAATGGATATAAAATATTCTATTTAGTCTGTGGAAATAAAAATTGATGACGACGTTAGTTGGAGTAGCATTGAGTGTTTAAAACGGCCACCCTGATATGTTTCAGGAATCTGAGTGGTGTCGTTTCGCTGTATCTTTTTGGCATTTTCGGCTGTTAGCATAAGTTAAGCTAATACTATTCTGTTTAGTCTGTGGCGATCAAAAACTATATTGGATGCGATGCTAGTTGGAGCGGCCTTGAGTATGGAAAACGGACGCTCTGATACGTTTCGGGAATGCTGACTGGTGTCGTTTTTTGCATCTATTTTGCAGTTCCGGCTGTTAGCATGAGTTAAAATAATACTATGCGCTTTCTATGTGTTCTCCATACAATATTGAGCTAAAAGCCTGAATTACTACATTTTTTGGTAATTAATCTTTCGGAATCGGCGCACCTGCTTTAAGCCAAACCAGAGTTGAGTTGCTACAAATACATGAACTGGGAATTGATATTATAATTTGATTTAATACCATGGTGTAAATACAAATTTCTATCGCTATTACTAGAATATTTGAGTTGAATTTTGAACTGTTTAATTTATTGAACTATTCAATTGATTTTGAAACAGCGTTTGATCAGAAAAAATAATAAAAAGTTGTATTCTGTAAAAAGTTTCAGGACAAAACCTTGATCTGAAGCTACAGTTTGGACCAAATATTGGATATACTGGTTTGAAGCTCTTGGGCGTACTGCAGCTTGATTTACATGATATCTAAAGTGATTTGAAGAAACGTTATTTGGAAAAATTTGAAATAGCTTTTGATTTTGTTTATGATTATATTCATATTGAGATCTGACTGACGGTAGTATTAGATTTTCATTCATTGTAGTTATTTCGACCAGTCATTGAAATGGAGTTAGCATGACTGAAGATTTGTGATCAGACTGTATATACTAAAATTGGCTATTGGAGGATTGTTTTTTTTTGCCAACTACTCATATAAGTCGAAATTAAGTGAAGCAAAAACCTTATAAAAATATGAAAATATTTCGAACTAAGTGCTGGGTGTAGTGTATAATTTTACGACATTTTTAAATTAGTATTAGTATTGTAGAGGTGACACACGAAAGTTGAGTTCACGTCCGAATGCAAAGCCAGCTGCAAAAAAAACTTTTGTCGAATACTTTTAATGTCTCACTTTTTGGAGATTATGGTTCAAGGATTTGTCTACAAAATAGTCAATTTTTTCCTATAATGCACTAGTCGTTCGTTCGCTCATTTTAATAATTTCGAAAAAGCAACAGAAGTACAGGCTGTCCCATTTATGCACCCAGATTTGTTTTACCAATAAAAGTACTAATTTCTAAGGGAATTAGCTCATTTTTTACAGCTCCTTCAGATTACTATTTGGTTTTAGTTAGTATGAATTCTATTTAAATCGTAAAACACGTAGGGTGCGAGAGTCACTAAAACCGGAACACCACGGATGACAGCATATTGTTTCCGAGAAATGCGGATAAGCCAATTGTATAAGCCATTTGCGCTTGGCACCTCAACAAAAATAAGAACAAAGTCAAAGAATCCAATATTAACTAATTATCCTATCGTTTCAGTTGAGTTTATTGCTCGCTTCAATAGTGCAGCTCAATGTTACCACTTGCAATTTCAACCACAAGCTTCAGCCGTTCTCGATACGAAAAAATGACATTATTGAGCATTTCCAAGGTAACATCGTCGAAAACTTCTATAATACTCGACTTTAATTCAGTAATATTAGCAGGCTTTGTTGCATACTAATATTACTGGATCACCTTCGACTTTATATATCCGAATATGATAAAGTCGCAAGGAACAAGTCCGGGGACCGCGCTGGCCAGAGTACATTTAGTGAACTTCGTCTCATATATTGTCCATTGCAAATTTTCATCAAGCCATGTCCTAACACTGCGTGCCAAGTCCGGCAGGTTTAGTGCTATGATCTACTGAATAGGCGGTATTCATTAAAATTGTTACTACTTGCAATATTGCGTAAATAGAACAGCCTGAAATTAAATGTAAGCCTGAAAAATTATATACGGACATTTAAATGGTGTGTAATTCCTATCAACAACGTGAAAATTAGTGGTGGTGACCTTGGACTACTGTAGCAGCGAGTCTGGTGAAGATTTTTGGCCAAATGTTGGCAGGCCAAATCGAAATACTTGTGCTTTTCGAGGCTAAAAATCCAAAATGGTTAAAATCCGTTGGATTATAAGAAAGTTGTTCAAAAACAATATAGGGCTACTTGGCTGGACACTTTATATATTTTAATTCAAGTTTAACTATACTGATTTCAACTTCAATAAATTGAATTCAAAAGTGTATTACTATCAGTGGCGGTTCTCGGATTTAGAACCGGATGGGTAGTCCGGATTTTGGTTCATATTTAGGACTGATTTAAACTTCAATAAATTGAATTCAAAAGTGTATTACTATCAATGGAGGTTCTCAGATTTAGAACCAGATGGGTGGTCCGGATTTTGGTTCATATTTTTGACTGATTGAAACTTCAATAAATTGAATTCAAAAGTGTATTACTATCAATGGCGGTTCTCGGATTTAGAACCAGATAGTCCGGATTTTGGTATCATATTTTGGTACCAGGTGGTCCGGATTTTGGTTCATATTTTTGACTGATTTAAACTTCAATAAATTGAATTCAAAACTGTATTACTATCAATGGAGGTTCTCAGATTTAGAACCAGATGGGTGGTCCGGATTTTGGTTCATATTTTTGACTGATTGAAACTTCAATAAATTGAATTCAAAAGTGTATTACTATCAATGGCGGTTCTCGGATTTAAGAAAACCAATAGTTGGATTTTGGTATCATATTTTGGTACCAGGTGGTCCGGATTTTGGTTCATATTTTTGACTGATTTAAACTTCAATAAATTGAATTCAAAACTGTATTACTATCAATGGAGGTTCTCAGATTTAGAACCGGATGGGTGGTCCGGATTTTGGTCCATATTTTCAACTGATCATTATATACCCATTTTAATCTTCTTCTGATTATATATATACTTCACATTTATGACGCATTTCTTCATTCTACCTCAGTGAGGGTTCCGCCAGTATTGCTTATTCCTAACAAATACAGATTATTATAAAGTAACTAAAATTCTACCACTAGTATTAGTTGTACAGTGCGAAATATTAGTTACAAATTTAAGCTAAACTTTCCATGCTACAAAATGCTTACAAGGTTTTTCCGTTTGTTTGATATATCTCCTAAATTGATTGATTGCTTATTCTGTTGCAATTATGTGACGCCGGTTGCATGAATTCCTGATGGTTGTTTGTGTATATGGCAACATAAAATAATTTGTATCCTATTAAAATTCAGCGACAACCTGAAAGTCGTACTAGATTTAGTTAGCTTAGCTTTTCGATTTCGAGAAACGTAGAGAAATAATATAACGTTTGTCATTGGTATATTGACTTAAATCAAGAAGTAATAATCGGAGATTCAGCTGTGAAATGAATCTTAAATGAGTTTCATAAGTTTGTGGGGCTTAAATGTAAACGGCGTGTTCAATTAGCACGATTATTACTATGCTGCATCAATATCGACGAAAAGTGAGTATCAATTTACGGTGTCTCGTTTTATAAGTTATGCTAGAAAATATTATTGAAAACGTAGTGACGCAAATCCTGCTCAGACGCTCTTTTTGACTGAGTTTATGAGACGCGGTATCGAAAACATCTATTTGGTAACATATTTCTCGACCAGATTTAGTTTTCGATTTTCGGCCGACAAGTGGTCTCGACTCTGAACTGAAATTTCCAAAAATAATTTTTCTCTAAATGTTTTAAATGGAATTCGAGCGTCGCTGATGTGGTGAGTCGAAAAATGTGAAAATTCAGCGGCGTCTGTATGTAGGGTATCGTGGTTTCAGACAGACGGGTAATGCGCGATATTTGGTAAACTGTTGAGCACCCGCACGTACAGATCGACTTAATTTTGTCATATATCCACTCAGCAAGTCAATATGGTTCAACTGAGATATATAATGACACATTAAACTAGAAACAATTTTTTTTCGGAAATTTTCGGTACCAAGGATGACTGTTGGTAACCCAAAACGCGGAAACATGTTGTTGCCGCCAGTATGCGTATGAGTCGACCTAATGAGCTGAGTCGACTGGTACCAAAACTATCGCTATATCTACAAAATCGACGAATTTTATATGAAGATTCCAGTTGCTTGGTTGCACGTATTTGTGTTAAAGCTTCATTACCTTTTTCCTCAAGACATATCCGTTTACATACATAACCAAAGCTAAGCGCTAAGTAGACTTCTGAACTGGCTTCTTGAGCACGTCTATCGCGTCAATAGATGGCTAAGTGTAGCCAGTGGCTCTTAAGGACCTGAATTCGTATTCGTATCATTGTTCTTTGATGCAACAGCGAAATCCTTTTACTTTTTAACTTCATTAACATGACTATGAGATCGAGTGCTTGGCCGAGACCTGTTCAGTCTTCGTCGACAGCAGTGTGCCTGGTATCGTTAGGCTCAACTTTAATAAAAACACAACATTTTGCCAGTATCCATTGCATATTCATAATGAAAAGTTATCCCAACAGAAGATTTATTTAGAAGACAGTTTATGTTTCTACTGTACTATCATTCTGAGTAACAACTGAGCTGCCCATCATTCAAAATTAATTTGTTTTTTGTTTTTGCATTGTCTCAGTGTGCAGTTTCATAAAATGTTTCTAATAAATGATCATGTCGTAGAGCTGGTTCTATTTTCTCACTATATTTTACAGCGGACATAACATTGTGTCGTAAAATGTATTGGTTAATATGGTTTACGGTGGGTGGTCTTTGCATAATGATTAAGTTTGGGTAAGTTAAATATATTGGACAACAAAAATATGTTTTATCGGATACGGCGTTCGGTCTTTATAAAATAAGCAGACTTAAGCGGTATCAAATTGTCTGAATATTGATTTTAGGATAGCCATTTATAAACTGACGATTTGCCGTATTGGTACATGGTTGTATTTTAACGCCAAAACTAGTTTTCGCTACGCGATGGTGTTTCTTCCTTTTTAGTTTCCAACTGTTGAATTTTGGGACTCCGAAACCAAGCTTTTGTTAGCCACCTTTACTTATGAAACGACATTCAAACTTTCTGATCCAGTTGCATTTCTAACTTACTTTACTTTTGTATAGTTATTTTGAAAATGAAGCTTGGGATGCATTAGAAATTTCGTTCGAAATTCGTTTTTAAATAATCTACGTATTCTTACCGAAACGGAGAAATTTCTTTTTACCTAGTGCATAACAATTATTCATATCAGTATTCCACTTCTGTGGCGTGGTTATAGAGCATCGCTTCGGAGTGCGGGAGGCATTTGCTTCAAATCAGATTTCTGCTGCTTCATAACAAGGACTTTACAAATGCTATATATGCCTTTCTAGCTTGGCGCTCAGAATTTATGGATGGCATATGTGGTAAAGTGATCGGCTGGTTCACTGTGTCACATTTTCTTGGGGAAAGAATGAGCACCCACAGCCTCTTAGTGACTGCTAAACTAAGAACAGCCCTACGGCTACCTCAGGCAATAGATACAGTCGGCCACTCTATTTATTTTACTTTTATATTTATGTATTTAATAGAAATATCTGAAAATAACGAAAACATTTTAGCAACATGAGCCAACTCCCCGTCACAAATATCGTGTCATCAAGTCATTAGTCACTGGGTAGACCACGAGTTCACAGCATGCGGCATACCGTATAAAACTTTGGAGACCTAAAAATGGTTAAAATTTGCTTAAAATTAGTTCAAATTGCTAAAATTTGGGTAATATTGTTATAAATTTGCAACATTTGAGAAAATTTTTGGCAACAGTTTTGAAAAGTTAGGAGTTTCCAAAAATTTCAAAATTTACTACCTTGGCTTATCCATCCTGAAGCAAATCATCCCTCGCTGCCGGAACCATCTACCCTCCCCGACAGACCTACAGAATTGAACACATATGGCTTGAAAGAGTATTTAATCCGTGAAACAAGTTGGTTTCGTTGGTATAAAGCTACATCGGGCATATTATTAAAACCTACAGCGTTGTGCAGTGAGCTAGCTTTGTTAAAATTTGGGAGCAAAAATCTCATATTTTGGTATTTTTTAAAATTAGGTGTACGTAGAAGACCCTATAATGCGAATATATGCCTTGGGTTGCGCTGAATAAAGCGGTTATAATTCTGTGGTATGTATACAAAGGTGAAACCACTAGGTTCCGTAAGTTTAAAATTGTATGTTACTTGTAATGTGTGGCTAATGTATTATTGTCTTTTGGGACTTTGAAACAACCCAGAAAGCTAAATTTAGAATGTCGAATTGGTCAATAAGCGAAGTGTAGCCTTGTCAACTGCGATTTCGATTTCTGAGCTGCTACTATATTAAAAAAATCAAAAATTTATAATATATCAGCTAATTTCTTGTAATTTAAGTATATATATAAAGTTTAGTTTAGTCTTTCAAAGGCCACAGATCAGCTACTTAGTTTACATTTGGTCATAATTTACTACAGCGACATCGTGGTAGACATTCTATCTGAAACATTATGCTCGAATATTTCGAATAACCTTCACGTTTCACTGATTGCTTAACGGTACACGTACCTTCTATATCTAACAGTGGATAAACTGGCAGCGCTGTTGTGTCTCAACATATTCGGCTTCATAAAGTTATATCGATATTTTCAGACCAAGTGTGAAACATAAATCCTAATGGATGGGAGTTAATGCTACAAGAGCCGCACTGAATAACTATTTATCAAAGAATAACTACTTCAATATAGTTCTCAAACGAAGGTCACCGGGCCATGCCCCTTCCCACCAAACTATTTCGATGGTCAAGGATTTGACGTGTATCAAACCTCGAAATTTAATATATTTCTAAGTATATCCCTAATTTAGCGCACTCAAATGCAATTCCTGAATATGCTCCTACCCTTGAAATGGCCCTGAGCTACTCTCTTCACTATCTTAGCGACAGTTGCACATAGCAGAAGCTATTTGTGTATATGTATAACCAGTCAATGCATACGTATCATACGCAAAAACATTTATTTTTGGCTCCATAAAGACATTCTATAAATATAAATTGCTATACGCAACACCAAGATTGCGTTAGGTAAGTGTACGACACTTTCCTGCACTCACTGGTAAACCCGTGTTTGATGATGCTTGCGTTTTTGGCTGCCCCCCCCCCCAAGTTTCTTTTTGGGGGTGCCGTCGAGATGCACTGACCCCTCCAGATTCTGGGAAGTAGTTTGGACTCCACAAATTTATTCGGGGGGTATTTCCAACCCCCCAATTTCCGGGGGTGGTCGGGTTATAAACAGCTGCTGGTTCAACCGACCCCTCAGAAATTAGGAGGGGGAGGGGTCCATACCCCCCAAAACTGGGAGGGTTCGAGCTACCCCGCTCAGAATCTGGGGGTCTGTGCATCTTGACCCTCCAAAAACTGGGGGAGGGTCAGGCCTAAAACGCCCGCATCGTCAAACACAATTTTACGTGTGAGTGCAGGGAAGTTTCATACTCTTCCCTAATGCACTCTTTGGAACTGGAACTGATTCCAAGTGCGTTGCGGTAAAATATGGGCGATTAAATCTCAAACTACTACTGCTTATCCTGATTTGAAAATCTAAGCGTCAAAAAAGCCTATTACTATCAAAAGTGCGAAGAACGCTGTTAATTACATGGTGTATGGAAGATATTTTTAAATATTTATTTAGTAATCGATAAATTATACGAACTTCAGTACTTTGGAGATGATCTGGTATGGTATTTTGATAAAGTTTTGTCAAAAAATCAAAGCTATTGGTGGTAGAAAATAAGTAATGTAAAAGAACCGCTGTTTCAATGCACACATGATACTGGCATTTATTTATACATTCTCATGACATGTTATATGCAAAAAACATTTAACAACTAAAAAATCTATACACACATTCTACACATACATATTTACAACAGTACCTGAAGGAAGCAAACACACATTCCAAATCTACACAGTTAAAAATTAGCATTATATGTCATACATATATGTGTACAGTGTCATGCATTATTTGTGTGGTCAGGTTTACATACACATTTTAAGTGCGACAGTTCATACATTTGTAAAGTATAGATATCAAAACAATTTTGTGTGGAATTTTATAAAGCGGTTTTCTCGTTTGTCTGAATTTTTAGATATGCTTGTATAAAAATACAATTGTAACTGATAGAAATTTATCACTTTATAGTATGCCGTATACAACATAATGTAAGAATCTTCATATATATTTGTATCAAAACCATACCTGCATTGTATTAGTTTGAATATTAATTGTATGAAATGCAACATATACAATGTATGAATTTTAATATATATTTGTATGAAAAATAATATATGTATTGTATAAATTTTTATATTTATTTGTATGAGATCAAATATATTTAAAGTAAGAATTTTCATACTTTTTTGTGCACATATATCTAATTTGTGTGAATTTTCATGAATATTTGTATCAAATTAGATACACCTAATATATGAATGTTTATAGTTAACTGCTATTTTGGTACTAATTTTCAATTTTATGACATAACTGCCTTGTACAGCTTAGAAAAATTATGTGCTACAAAACATACAATTATTATCACAAATTTTAAACAAATTATGTGCAAAGAATTATACATTTTTGTATGCAATTTTATGCAAATCATGTACGATTTATCATACATATGCTGTATGAAATTTCATACAAAGCAATGTGTAACAAATCATACAATTTTTATGTGTAAATTCATACAAAGGATATTTAAATAATCATGCATATTCTGTGTTACAATTCATGCAAATTATGTACAATATGTTATACATATATTGTGGTCAATTTCTTACAATTTATGTTGACATCATCGTACATAATGTACAAAGTGGTACACAATTCATGTAGGATTTGTTCTCCATACAACTGCCCGTATTCGTCTTAATTTTTATACAAATTGTAGCAAAATAATATCACACAATAACTGTATGAAATTACCATCATACAAATTTTAAGAGAGTATGCATACAATAATTATAACAAAACAAGTAATTAAACAGTGTCAAAGTAAGGCAAGCTTAGTGTAAATCTACACTGTTTAACAGTAGTTACATATGTTGCTCCTTAACCGCTCGAAAAAATGCTCTAAATGTAAGGTTAAGGGCATTTTATTGGTGCAAGTGTAGGGTTCTACATCTATTCTATGAGTGCTCTATAAATCAATAATTATTATTGGGTTCACCCTATATAACGCCAGAAAGCGTAGGTTCAAACTCTGCTATTCTTAGATAAGTTCAAGAATGGGCTTGACAATGTGCTATGTTACATTTTTTGTAAAGGCGGATGTTACCAATCTATCATACAGATACTATGCCAGCACTACATAAAATAAGATACACCATAAAATAACAAAATGAGAAATAATTTGGACATTTTAACAAGATTAATAAAACAGGTACATAGCTAGTCTTTGGAAGTTTTAATTTATATGCTATTTAATTTTTGCAAACTGAACATCTGTTATAATTTAGCAAAATTTTGTTGCAACTGTTATAATTCATGAACTGATCGAATGATTTGGCTAAATATTTATTGAACACTTTTAACGCTACCAGCCTCGAAGCATAATGGCTGACATATATCCCCTGCAGTCTGGATAACACCATGTTTTATGCTAACGTGACCCAGTTTTTTGTTGTTCCATTTGTAATTAACTGTGCAGTAAGCTTTAATTTTACATTTCATGTGACCACAAGTCGCTTGTCTGCGAAAGTATCATCGCTCCAAGTAACGCTTGTAATAGTGAATACATATTTTAAAACCTATTTTATCGCCAATTTTTATTATTATGCGCGAGTAAACTTAACGTGACCCTGACCCCACGAACCAACCTGTTTTCTAATTTTGCATAATAACGCTTTTTGGTCAATTGAAATGATGCGCAACACAGTTTGCGAACACACTGATCGCGATTGAAATCAAGCCATTTTGTGTTCGCAAAAATTCCATTAAGATTATTCAAGTTTTTGAGAACGAAAATTTGTCGAGTTTGAATTAAGCCGGCTTTATTCGCTATTACCAAGAGGTTAACTATAGGACGGACTTGCTTGTGACGTCACTTTTGCGATAAATTTGTTCGCACTAAATTCGAACACTAAATAATCAAAATTTAAATGATTAGGGTTTAGGGAACTGAATTTCTGCAAACTGAACATCTGTTCGAATTTTGCGAACACAAGGCATATTTTCTGGAACTTGGATTTGATTTTGCAATTTTCGGTTAGCGAAAAACAGAGTTAAATTCAGCCTATTTTCCGTAAGATTGTTTGCTATTCGATATGAGTTATTACAAAATAAGAAGGTTGGTGGGGTCACATCAAGTTTACTTATGCACCATTTACGATATGATGCGTGCGCATCGTCCTAATTATGTCACGCGTTCAAATGAGCTAGCTACTATGTCACGCATACAGTCCATCTCGACTATTAAATTTTTGAATAGCCCAGCTAGGCTATGCATTTGTCATCGAGTGTCGAGCCGGACTGTGCTTTTGTCACGAGGTGTTCAGCTGGGCCTGTAACTTAAGCCAGAGACTATTTAGTCCGCGAAAATTACGTTTACTATACGTGTTTAAATAATGCCCCAAAAGCGGCATACAGTTTAAAACGTTAATTGTATATTTACAACAACTTTATAACTTAGAATTAGTGTGAAAATACTATAGAACAAAATGCTATTACACTAAGCACAATACTAAATAAAATTCCCCAATTCACAGTTCAGCCGGACGCTCCGTTTGTCACGCAGAGCCTAGCTAAACTCCCGGTTTGTCACATTAACACTAGCTAAGCTATAAAAATGTACCATCTTAGTCCAGCTAAGCTATAGTTCACCCGAAGTAGTTGAGTTGGACGCGTGACATAATTTGGCCCTGGCTCACGCATCTTATCGTAAATGATGCATTACGCTGAAGATTTGTCCTAATTGGATAAAATGTTCACATTGAATAAATATCTCATTATGTACATGATACAATATTGTTTCATCATTGCTCGTTTTTTACACGATGGAACAAACCTGAAATAGGTGTTTAAGGATAAATTTAACTAATATTCAACTGACTTCATACCATATGAAGCGACATAAAATTAAAGTTATGTAACTAAGCAAAGCGTAAGTGCATATGCGCAGATAGGATTTGAAAAGTGGTTGAGGCAACTTCGTAGGACAGCTCTAGACACAATGCATATAATGTAAAAAAGTGAAAACATAAAATGGCAAATGTAACATCGTTTTAGTTATTATATGCCGTATTAAATGATTATATTTTGAACAGTGGAGGGGACTGTCCACCATTTCAAAAACTGGGCGGAGGACCATTCGCGCTCGCCCTCCTTATCTACGCCCATGCTTATTATAATAGTACAGAGATCTCAACGTGGCATCCACATAAACGTTTCCTGCAAACGGCAAAAGGATGGTAAATTGTGAATTTGTTGTACAGTTTACTTTATTTTTAAGCATCATCTCGTTTTATGTAGCTTTTCGTTAGCTGCAAACATTAAAGTCGTTACATACACTTGTGTCTATAGAATACTTTCTGAATATTTCTGTTCATTTGTTGAAATTAAATTGTGGACGTGATCAAAAAGAATTTTAAAAAAGGGTCTCTACTTACATCGAATCCTTTTGTGTATCTAAAAACACATTATATTCAATATTGTATAGTATTTTCTGTTGTGTTAACACATTAACACTTTATGATCGAAACATTTCATTCTGTAGTTAATATTTATTGCAAACAAACCTTTGGATTATATGTGTGTACTTGCTCTAGTGTTGTAGTATTTTTATGCGAAAACGTTTTGAATCAATAATAATATATTAACAAACAGCGATCCCATATATATTAGAAAAGACGGGATGGCTTTTATAATGCCTTTCGACAACATGCTTTTATTTTATTAGTCATTTCGGTAATTTTACAGTTGAAGATGATTTCTTTGTGAAAAATAGTTGTACAATGCTTTTCTATAATATGGGTACCAAATACAAATACAGTTCTTACCGTTTACGGCCAGCTTACAAATAATTCATTTCACTAATGCATCATTTACGATAAGATGCGTGCTCATGGTTCTAATTATGTCATGCGTTCAAACGGGCTAGCTACTACGTCACGCAGACAGTCCAGCACGACTATTAAAATTTTGAATAGACTAGCTAGGCTATCAGTTTGTCGGCGACTGTCGAGCTGGACTGTGCTTTTGTTATAAGGCGTTCAGCTGAGCTCCTATAACTTAAGCCAGACACTATATAGTCCGCGAAGATTACGTTTTACTTGTGAATGATGCTCCAAAGGCGGCATACTGTTTAAAACGTCATTGTATATTTAAAAAACATATATAACTTAGAATTAGCGTGAAAATGCTATAGAACAAAATGTTATTACACGAAACACAACACTGAATAAAATTTCTCAATTGACGGTTCTGCCGGACGCTCGGTTTGTCACGCAGAGCCTAGCTAAACTATCTGTTTCTCACTTTACGACTAGCTAAGCTATCAAAATGTACCATAGTAGTCCACCTAAGCTATAGTTCACCCGAACTAGATGAGTTGTATGTGTGACATAATTTGGCCCTGGTGCACGCATCTTATCGTAAATGATGCATAATTTTGTGATAATTTTTTTAGTAACTGTTTCATGCGGTGGCGTCGAAAAGACGGATGTGGAGGGGAGGCAGGGCGGCTCCCCACTTTTTGTTGACAAACGTGAATAAATGAACTGATGAAGTTATAACAAAATGAATGGGAACGACCGGACCCAGATTTTTACCTCCCTACTCCACTTTTGACGGACTTGCCAAGCCTGGACTAACTTGGATTCATAACATATGGGCTAGACATACATGTCATAAACTTACCTTTGTGGTTTGTCTTGCAATTTGAAGCCACCATTCAAATAATTCAATGCAGTAATTTTGAATTTGTTGATTTTTCCAGAAAATGATTGACAAAGATTTGATTGCTTGCCGCTTTACAATATACAAGTAAGACATACACATCGCCACCTGGCTGTTTACGATTTGTCTTGACGGTAGCTGCGGTGAGAGCAATAGACTATTGAATTTGAAGACGCAATTTGAAGCCACCATTCAAATAATTCAATGCAGTAATTTTGAATTTGTTGATTTTTCCAGAAAATGATTGACAAAGATTTGATTGCTTGCCGCTTTACAATATACAAATAAGACATACACATCGCCACCTGGCTGTTTACGATTTGTGTTGACGGTAGCTGCGGTGAGAGCAATAGACTAACCACAAACATCAAGGTCGCGATATGTATATATCAAGATCTTTATATTACAAAGATGCAACCAAAATCATTTCACGTATTTTTGGCAGAAAATCACCATCATCACAAGCTCTTTTTACCTAGTATTATCCCGGGTGTCTCATAAGTAACGCCCCAGCATTAAAGTGGCCCAGCACGCCAAATAATAAACATATCTAAACGCGTCTTGCTATACACGTACTCACATATATAACTTAGATTTTTTATGAATAACATTTACCCTAACTCCTAGCCTGGGCGCCTCCAATAACCAATGTTTTCTTCCAGTCAAAAACACACTCTTCAGCTTCTTCGACTTTTGCTGCCATGTCAGGCTCCAGAGGCGATACCTCCTCCAATATAACTTGTTTCAGGTATAACAGTGTTTGTGGTTTGCGTTTTTATACCTTCTCGTTCAATACACCCCACAGAAAAAGCGCAGGCCATTCGACAGGGTCTGGTCGCCCCGCCAACAATCAGCACAGGGTTCGTCCAACCAACGGCGCATAGCCTTTCGCAAAATGAGGAGGTGTTTCACCCTGCATACTTTGAAACCCGTCAACATTTGGTAACTGTTGAGTGTTAAGATAAAACTCATTTCGCAGCATCATTAGATAATTGTCTGCATTCACAGTTCCATTGAAAAACAACGGCCGAAAAATCCATAAGACCACATGTCGACCCATACTGTCAGAGCAGGATCATTGATATGATGTTCGATAGTGTTATGAGGGATTTCTGTATGCCAATAAGCTTAACAAAGAAGCCACACCAGCTTAGGTCTCTCCAAATTAATTTTTGTCATAGTGAAACAGCAACTGGCTTAAGCCAGTGCTCTCACGTTTTATTTTGAAATGCTTAGAATTGACAGCATTTATTAATTGTTCATTGTCTGTGAATTGGAGAGCCTTGTTTCAGGATTCAATTTATCGCACTGCAGATCTGTGTTGATATTAAATAGATCGAAGAAAATTTTAACTTCAAGAGTTTCGCTCTCGGCTTGGAGGTGTGTATTTGTGTACGTGAAATGCAAAATGATATTTGAACAGGTAGTAATTTCACTTTTTCGACATTTAAAAATCATTAACCCAATCATTAACCCTTTTATAGTTAAATTAAAGTGTATTACGTACAATATTGAACTTCTGAACCAACATCGGATTGAACCAATATCCTTCGGCTGCAAGTCTGGTACATTAGTCACTACGCTTTCTAGCAGCTGTTGCTCAGTTCCTTAATTAAATAACAGCGGATGTGGACGAGCATACTGTAAGGAGTACAATAAGCAACTGATTACGTAATGTATATACACTGTACCAAATGTGCCACTTTATGAACGAAAGAGTTAAGAGGTGTGCTTACACCAAGCAATTCAGTCTTTTCAAATATCAATTCTTATTTATACCTCAATTCTGACAAATTTTTGTTAGGTTGTTAGGTCAAGCTTGGACAGATCAGAACTCCTGAATATGAAAATTACAAAAAAGCCAGCAAAATTGTATAATTTAAAAAATATTATGAATGAGTATCAGTTTTCAGAGTTTGCTTTCACCCAGCTCATATCGTCTCGTCTGGCCTCGTCTTGCATAAATATCATTATTTATTATTTTTATTTATTTATTTATTTGTTTATTTAATTTTATTATCGAAAATTGAAACCGCCATCTGTCGGTCGACACAAAAACATAGCCAAGACAAACCAGCTAAGCCCAAGTCTGTATTCATTCAGCAGCGGTATTATAAAGCTATCCCGAAATGAAAAAAAAGCACACAGTCAAGCTTTATATTGAACTTATTTATATTTTTTGTTCGTTTCACAGCTTTGGTAATAATTTTCCTATTCCCAAGCTGAAATTTCGTTGTAGTAACTATTCTATCTAAATACTACTGCTCGAGCTAAAATACAAGAGGCTTCATTATCGAAAATTTATAGAGTTTCAGTTGGTCGTTTTATATGTCTTGTTTTGCAGTATGAGCGCATTCACACGTCACAATACATTCATTACAATGCACCCCAAAAAGGAACAATATTCGTTTTCGATACCAGATATTAACATAAGATTAATTTTTAGACATGGATTCTTTCAAATTTGAGTTTATTATAGTTTGGATTTTATTTTTTGTTCGCCGAAAAAAGTGGACTAGTAATTATTTTACGAAATAACGTGTTTGCACCATGTCAAAAAGTTTTCATCATTCTATTTTATTGCATATTTGAACAGATTAAGACATAACTGCAGGATTTTTTTTGCGTGAAATGTTTTCAGCATGTGAAAACTTAATTGTATACAAATATGTCATGCTTCGTGTTATAATTGGAAAATTATCTCAATCAAAACTCAAAATTATTTCAAATCCAGAAATGAAATGAAATGAAACAAGGTTGAAATTGCAGACGTAGTGACATACTCTTGTCATAAGTGGCCTTGCCAACCATTTTTGTTAGAGATAACCCTCAAACGTAATAGAACACAAGCATGATTTTTAGTTCGTAATTTTCTTAGTGATTAATTCGATACTTAATTTTATTTAAATACACAGTGATTCGTAAGCTAATTAAATCTAGCCAGCAACTGCGCATAAAGTCTCATGTATGTCTTTGTCATAAATTTCAATCTCGACATGTTTTGTCAGCAATAAACTTGATGTGCTTAGAAGTTTTACTGCTAAATGATATTGCTTGTTGCCAATTTTTGAGATAGTTTTTGCTTTATAAGTATATGGAAGTATATTGAAAGTACTGCTGGTACTGTTAGTATTTGAAAGTAAAGTATTTGAAAGTATCTTTGAAGTTACTACTGAATGATGTCGCTTGGATCCGCGTATTAGTGCCACTGCTTATTCCAAGCTGTTTCGTTCCCTTCGTATAAATATTCATGAAAAATTTTATAGTTTCAATATTGAAAGTGCTTGATGGACTTAATTAACTTTTGGTACAGATGATAGCCTATTCCTTAATACATTAGTACATCTTCTTTATAAAGATAATTTTATTTATGCTTTCGTCACGCATTTTTTAGGCGTTGGTATATACATTTTCATATTCTTCGCAATACATTTGTCGTGCTATAATAGTGTAGCCGTGTGAAACCCTCTCGCAATCATTGAGACGAGAGAACCTCATAATGATAACCATTTCATTGCTGTGGTCGCTCGTTTAGTTGTTTAGTAGTTGTTCTGCTGTTGTTCTGTTCAGTACTAGTATACATACATACATATAGTTTATGAAACAAGCTTTTAAGCGCAAAAGGTGTTCTGCTCGTATAGATTTTTTAAAAAAAATCACACCCATACATACTCAGATATATATTCCAGAGATTGAAATAGTGGTTCGACGTAATAGCGATAAACCAGCTGCTGGTGTTTTTGCACACGAAGCTAAAGCAGTTTGCTTTTATTACAGTGGTCTCAGCTCAACACCAGGAGTTGTACTAGTTTGTAGCCTGCGGAATTTGTTAAGCTCAATAAATTGACACAATTTCTTCAGCTCAACTCGTGCGTTTATCAATTGAAAGCGAGACGAATCTAATCAGGCGTTAAATATGGAGCTAGCTTTACATGAAAGTTATATAGTTCAAAAACTGGTTATATATACGTACAAGTACGTACATAATACAAAACAAACCTAGCACATGTCTACTGACAGCTGCGATAGTGTTTTTTAAACTTTTCTCTAAGACTACATGTTATTGTACTATGTAGTTCTCACCAGGTAATATATAATTTGCTTAATAGTTAACAGAAGTTTAGGAAAACATTTTGGCGTTTTATGGCATCTGAACCGCAAATGATACAGGCACAAAATTTCTATTACAAATAAAACTGATATAAACTAAGAAAATTAGCTAAGTACCTTGGCATTGCAGCAACGGCTGGGCTTCCTTAATCTCGACAATTTCTTTAAGCCGAAATCGCATATTCGAAAAAATTTTGTGTCATCCAGACCAAGTTTTTCTCAATTAAGTTCTTCGGTTTTTCACAGTGCTAGGTTTCCTTCTGTAAACTTTCGAGTTCAGGACATTATAGAGACAGAAGTCCAGTGCCTTCAGATCTGAAGAACGGATAGGCCACTCAATAGGTTTATGTCAATTCTGCGATCCCGGTAATTGACATCTATCATTCTCACACTCATATGACATAATGAGCGAGCAAGCCGCCCTGTTAAAACAAAAATTTGTCACACTTTTCCAGCTGTTCAAATTAGGGTCAAAAATTATTCTTCAGCATAATTGGCAAATACCAGTCACTTGAACAGTTTCGTTGAAAAAGGAATTCCAAATGAACCTCCATAGTACATGCCCACCAAATTATTCACTGCATGAGCGTGGCACTGATGTTCAATTGTTTTATGATGACTCTCTTTGGCCCAGTAAACGCAATTGTGAGGAATGTCGTTACCATTGAGGTTGACTGACCTTTCACCGAACGAAATAAATCTATCAGCCAATTCCGGACCATCATCAAGTTTCGCCTGCAATTTGTCAGCAAACTCTACCCGGCGATGAAAACTATGTCCATTTAGTTGATGTATTAATTGCTGACGGCGTAGTTTCAGTCTTAGTCTCTTTCAACAGCTACCACCAACAGGCCAGCTTCCACCGACGGCCGACGAATTTACTTGGACAAGTTTGTTCGAGATAATAGCAACATAATTGTTATTCCTAGTGGCGGTGCGTAGTCGGCCAAGTTTAGTCGCGTGCCATACTGATCTAGTAGCATCAAATTTTCGATTAAGAACAAGAATACATTGGGTGCTCTTTTCTTTAAAAGGCGAATAATGGCGCCATGATCCAACAACTTCTGACGAATTGTTGGATTTTGAGTACTAATCTTACATCTGTAACTTTTTAGGATAAGAGAATAGCGTGAATAAACGACATAGTTAGTAATGTCTAAATATCATGCTTGTGTATAACAGATAAAAATGTAAAATTATCTGAAGTGGTTGTTGAGTTATGACAGTTCAAACGAGTTTACTTACTCCTAGGACACACCGTATATAGATTTAGTTCTCTTGTCCATTGTAGCGGAATTTCGTTTTAAAAAGAAGCTACGGTCCGAGGCAACTGTTTGAATTACGTGTATTATTCGACCTATAGTGGGTACTTGTACATGATCTACCAGGTCTGATGACAATCGTAAGTCAAATGATAGTTGCCAATGGGAAACATATAAAGCCGAACGGTTTATCAATTATATTATAGCATATTCCCTTGTCGTGGGCCCGACTTCCCTTATAACCTTTCCATGTTCCACTTTTCTCAATGGTTTTATGATTAATATCTTAATTTCTACTTACTTTATTTCGCTTCTCTCAAACTCATGTGGCTGCTGCGCGAGCCTGCGTATAGCACATTTGGAAGGCAACAATCTCGTGAAAGAAAAAAATACATGCACTCTAGCATATGAGTCAGGAATTTCGGGGTCGGTATGATCCGCCAACAATACGAACCACCTGTGACATGTGACAGCTTTCTCTTAAGACATAGAAAACTTGTGGTTACATATTTATTCACACTCTCTTAAAAATAACTGTTATATCTAGTACACATATATGTACTGTGTCATATATTATTTGTTTTCGCTGGCGTACATACATAATTTAAGTGCAACAGATCATATATTTGTAATGTACGAATATCAAAATAATTTCTATGGAGTTTTATGCATGGCATTCTCTTTTGTCTGAATTTTTAGATCCTTTTGTACTAAAAACCGAGCTGTGGTTGATTAGATTTTGGCACCATTTATTATTGAGTATACCTTATAATGTAAAAAAAATTTCACGAATATTTCCATCAAATACGTATGTATGAATTTGAATACATATTGTATGAAAGGCAATACACAAAATGTACGAATTTTAATATATTTGTATAAAAAATAATATATGTATTGTAGGAATTTTTATATTTATTTGTATGTAATTAAACATATTTAATGTGTGAATTTTAATATGTTTTTGTATTAAATATGATATATGTAGTATGTGATTTTTTACAAATATTTGTATGAAATAAGATACACCTAATGTGTGAATGTTTGTACATAATTGCAATTTTTATTCTGATTTTCAATCTTATTATATATTTGCTTTATATAGCTTTAAAAATCATGTGCTACAATTACAGGGACACGGCAGTGTCCCTATCATATGTTTTATGTCACTAATGGTGCATTTTTAACAAACATTCTCAAATATTTTAAAACGGTTAATGGTTAATGGTAAAAATGGTTAATGTATCTCGTGACCTTGTAAAGGAAGTTTATAATACAAGCTAACAATGCTACCATGTAGCATGTAAACTCCAGAAGTTTATTCATGTAAAATTATAGAAACAAGGTTTCAAAATTTAAGTTTATGCTCGATATGTCTTTCGAAATACGTTTTAATGCTAATACCACTGTCACACAAGTTTTGTCAGAGCTCTAATCGTTATAATAGCCACAAAAACATATGCTGACTGCCAAACTATTGGCGAAAGAACTCAAAGACATATATCACAGTCTAAGATTGAACAAAGCGACTATATTGATACCAATTCAACCTTTGCGTTGGTATGATAATTGGATGCTTTTTTCAGAGAGTATATACCTGTATGATACAAGTTTATTCACTATATTAAAAAGGTTTAGCTGACATGAAGTAGTTTGAAGCGTAGAAATTTGTAAATGCCGACTTCGGACATGGTATCATACAAAATGCAAATAAATTTTATTTTGTAAACAAAATTTATAAAAAGTATATCAAGTTTTAAAATGAAAACCGCAAGCAGAAAAATAAATTTGTGTTCGCTATATTTAACCAGTATATACAGCAGACATGCTCCCCTGAAGTTTTATCTCCCTGAAGTGTCGGATCTCTCCACCTCGGGGCGATATTCCCCACCCACAAGTCAACATAGCCGCTTCGAGCACATAGCCGCTGAGGCCGCCCCCACCACCGCTGCTGTGCGGCAGGTTGCGCACTGTGGAGGCCAAAAGCCAACTCCCACTCTCGAGGCCATGGCTACTCCTTTGGAACCTTGGACCTTGAGCATGCATGAAACACGCAGTATTGTTAAAATCAAATTATTTTCACAGGTTTTATTGAAATATGTTAAATCCCGTAACTTACAGGTAATGCCGAATCATTGCCATTTTTTGCATTGATACCTTACTACATAAAATAAACACCGCTAATATTTCGCAGTCGGCATATGTTTTTGTGGCATGGGTTCCAGCGTCTAGAGAGGGGGGTATGGTGCCGCAGGGTGATGCGTCGCCTCAGGGGGATGCGGCGCTTCGGGAAGATGAACTGGCTTAGGGAGTGTGCGGCGTAGGACAAGTGTGTGGCGCCTTTGGGAGATGCATTGCCTCGGGAAATTGCGACGCATTGTGTAGTGAAAAGTTAAAAGGCAATGCTTACCAGTAGCAATTTGGTAGCGGCAAAGTTGATATGGTTCCAATTGACGATGATCGGAATCACCAAAGCTGTACAGTATTCGTTGTCGTTGCTATCTTTGGAAACCTTTTCGTTGTAGTAGCAGTAGTGGAGCACTTGAGCAGCTGGGAACATTGTAATGGCAACAAATCGATGGAACAACAGCAACATCGCAACAAACGACAACAAACAACCGCGAACGATGAACTAACGTGCAAATTCGAAAGGTGTGAACGGCTATGCAAAAGCAAGACAGGCCTCGTCGTCCACCAGAGGAAGATGCACAACGACAGCAGCCAGAGCCGGACTTTTGAATGCCCGAGATGTAGCGATATCTTCAGGACCGACAGCTCCCTGCAAAACCATATAAAAACATGCGGAGGCACCAGAAGTGACGACCCGTCGATGCAACGCTGCGAAGGTTGTGGCAAGTGGGTATCGAAATCAAATATTGCGCGCCACCGCAGAGCCTGCACAGAGACCGAGGAAGAAGGTGGACACCGGGGCGCGGTCCACCACCCGGGCCGCCCCCAGGCCCGAGTCTACACCCTGAAATGGAAGAACTGCATTGGCTGCGGCCGAGTGCTTTCGGCGACAAATATGGCACGACACGCACGAACGTGCATGGGACAGGAACCTGGTGGAGCGAGCATGCCCCCTCGGGGCCGAACGCTCGATGGATGGATGGATGGACGGAAAAAAGCAATAACGGCCGAAGTATAATATGGTAATTCATAGATGACCAGATCGCACGACAGTAACTAGCATCGTTTTAATGTTACGACAAAAAAGATAGTCCAATGTCAATACGTGAATATATATTAAACCGCGCTACTTTAGTGTTATTGAAACTAGTAAGACTCTGTGTAGAAGTGCAAAAAGCTAGTCACAACAGTCCGCGTTCCGACATGTAATGAGAAATATCGAGGCTGTATCATTGTATATGATGAATATATATATCTTGGATCAAAATCCAAGACACATTGGGATTGCCTAAAAGTTTACTGGATATTTATTATACGTAGCAAACAGCCACGTTTTTCGTTCTTGCTCGACCTGGCTCCTCGTGAACAGCATCCGGCTCGACTCGGTTCGGCGTTTCCGATAATAAAGTAGGATCAGCTCTCAGGCTCCAAATAATGAAAGGTTGCGATTCACCTAATAGAAAGAACATATGCAAACCGTCAAATAAAATATATAGTTGCTTTTAGAGCTTTTAATAACCGAGCCAATGTAATCTCTGCTGTCTTTTGGCAGACTTTATCATTAGTTTTCCACACTAATTAAAACCTGGATTTCAAGTACATGTCGTGACCATGTAAAACAAATATTACAAGGTAAAAATCCTACAATGTAACATGCTAATTGCATAAGTTTGTTCATGTAAAATTTTGAAGCAATGTTTGAACAATTTAAGTTCTTGTTCACTACCCTGTTTCGAAATACGTTTTAATACAAATTCTGCTGCCATAAAACGTTTTATAAAACTCTAACCGCCTTCATAGCCACAAAACAATGTGACGCCTGCCAAATTATTAGGAAAACCGCTCAAGAATACACATTACGTGCTAGTTTCCAAAGATTAACAAATCGACTTGATTGAAATAAATATATATTTGAATACTAACGATGGTGTTTTATTAAGCGACGACATATATGATACAGATGTTCACTGTATCAAAAAGATCATTAGCTGAAATTCAATACTTTGATGTGGGAAATCTTAATGCCGATACTGCAAAGTTACTATATATTTACCCAAAATGCAAATTCAACATTTCTTTAAATACAAAACCACAAATTCAACATTTCTTTTAGCCCCTGTATACAAAGTGTCAAAAATCATAGATTATTGTTTTTTCAGATTTCTTTATGCAACATAATTATCTGTTCATGAGGTATATATAATGGCCCGACATAGGCTAAATGTTAAAGATTGCCACGTTTAAAATATTTAAGCTTATAAAACTCACCGATAATGCATAACTACCTTCATTTTATGTACATATTGATATGCTACAAAACCCTAAATGCATCTAAAACATCTTGTCAGTCGGCATAATTGCATCTAAAACATAATACGTTGGAAACCTAATATAATCCGGGTGACTTTGTATATATACAATTGAAACAGATGCTATTGGTGTCAATTTTTAAGTGCAGGTAACTCAAATACATTGCTTTATTATAGTACACTGCTTGCTGTTAAATGGCCGCTAAATTGACATTGGTAGGTGACAATCAAAAATCACTTTGCTCAGAAATTTCACCCTTGACTTTGATTACGATCAGTAATCCCGTTTGATTTAGGAAGACTGCCCTGCTGGAATATCTCCAATTCACGCAATTCGAAATTTTTGTTTGCTTCGAGTCTTGAAAAATTACTCAAACATGTGCAATCTGTCACAGAATTAATCTGAAGGAAGACTTAGTTCCAGCTGTCTGCTTTTGTTTATTGTCAGTTAAAAAACTTTCAAAATACTGCTGGTGTGAACGGCTGGCTGTTTTGAAATTTACATAGTTTAATACTGATAATAGGTACCACATCACAGTAATTGAATTCTGAGTGCAGTGAATGAAACGAGCGAAGCGAAGAATTTTCACTATCCGTGACAGTTGTGCAATTTGACAACGTCCTTTACTCGGTTTTTTCAGGTTTACGCACATTACTCGGATTGATTCGGATGATAGCCCATTTGAAGTCTTGAAATTTCTATTCGTGGCCTTTGGTTAGGCGCGATCGCCGATTCCAGTACCTTCGTCCCGAAAACACGGGTCAAAGGGCTCAGGTCGGTTCCCGATGGGGTCTAAAATCACGTTAATTTTAACTCGACAACCGGTGTCTAAATATAGCCGAGTCAAATTGAGCTCATTTTGTGTAGCAAAGTGCCGTCAATAAGACTATATAATACTGTAGAATTTGTGTCAAAACGGGTTCTAAATGTGTTCATAAGACCAAAATACACTAAAATGGTAATATCTCCACAATTGCAAGGTTTATATAGGTACTTTTGATCTCATTTTGTAAAACAATTCATAATCTATATTGCTGCAGTTGTGCTGCAATTGTCATTATTTACGTGGCTGGGTTGGCTCAAAACAGGTTTTTTCTTATGCAATGGAACCCAAAATACACAAAAATGCTTAATCTTCACAACCGCTTCAGCTATACAGGTGTTTTTTGTCTTATTTTTTGAGCAATTCTATGGTTCGTTTTGTAATCCAATGACCAATATAGCTGTTTCCATCTCTTAATTGCATATAGAAGACTCAGAATATGCCATCTTGGCGATAAGACCAGCTACTAGTGCATATACGTACATAATATATTAATATATAGCTAAATATATATATATATTCCTATCATAATATATCGAGCCTATATGGAGCCTTTTCAAGGAATTAACACTGATTTCAAGTGACCTACACTGCTTAACGTTATATACTGAATAAATTATGCGTTCGTGCGGTCGTTATTAGGAGTGACTATTATATCTTCGAAAAAAGTTATAACAGTACAAATTGGTAACTTTTTTGTGCCCAAGCATAACATTGTTATTCAAATTCGCCCAAATTTTACGAATGATTTTATTAGGCGGTCACGGAAGCTATACCGTGTGGTAACTTAAATATTCTTCCTTATATTTCACCCATAATGTTTCATAGCTTTCCTTACATTTTGTTCAGTTTTGTTTTCAGTTGCATAATTTTTTGGCGCACCTTCGGCGCCAAGGCTGACGGAAGGCCTCATGAGGAGGTTGGTCCGACCGTCAAGCGAGTAACTCCTACGAAAACTTATGGTTTGTTTGTTGCTATTTCTCACCGGCGTATGAAGCGTTTTATTTTGTGAATAACGGGTCTCCCTGGATATAAATCTTAAATCCCGTGCTTGTTTGTCCATGCATCCCACGCACTAAGCTGTTCCACAACAGTTCCTTGGACACGACACTACCGTAAACTTTTGTTGTTTGGTTACACATTTATGCTAATATATTTGTCAACGATGCTTGAGAATCTTATATTGTAAATCAAATTTGTCGTTAATGCGAAAAACATATACGTGATATTCGTCCACGATTGATTAATTAAATATCGAGGTTTCATATTTCATGTTGTATCGCCATTTATTTTACTGGACAAGAAATAACAGATTTTATTTGAAAACCCACTCACGTTTTTGAAATAATCTTCTGACAAAAAACAAATGAGCATTTGAAATTAGCCTGTAAAAACCTATTTTTCTATACAATGTTTGTAATGATCGCGTTGGTTTGTTACAAAAACTCTGTTTTAAAACCGAACGTTTGCTTTGCATCATTTTTCCTATTTAAACCGGTATTCATAGCATATGTCTTTCGCAGCTTGAACGAATTGTTCTGCTTGTTCTATCCGAAATTTCAAATTTCAGCAACACAATTATTAACTACAAGTCACCAAGTCATCTTTAACGATTTGCTACTAGTACATCGGTGGCCCAATACCTTTGTTGGAACTGCGTCTTATTATTCACCGAAATGCCTTTTATTCGAATCCCGGCAAGAGTGCTTCTTCATTTCTTTCCCATGTTTGGAATAGGAAGAGCTTTTGGCGTGGCGATTTGAAAGAAGTGACAAGTTATTAGGACATAGGTTCATAACAACTGATAGCTATTTATCTATGGTATAAGTGAAATTTGAAGATGTTCTTCCGAACACACCGGTAACCAGTTGCAAGCGTTTTCAAAAATATTCGATTTAAGATCAAGAAAAACCGGTTTGCACAGTAATAGCTTCGATACGTAACAGTGATACCGATTGATCAAATGCTTTAAGCTTTTTAGACTTAGGTTTAGCCTTAGGAATATAAAAGCTTTGAGCTCTAGCTTTCGAAACATATATTTATTTAAGCGCTTAGGACACGTTATTTGGCTCACACTTACAATATAAAATAAGGTTAGATATAAGTAATATATGTGATATTTTTTGGTTTCAATTTTATTACTATTTCATTTTGACAACCTACCTCAATTTATTTGTTGGGTTGAATAAAATTCCTTCGGGTGTGATGAACAGACTATATTGCAATGGTACCAATAGTATTAAGCAAACAAACTAGCGCTGAATATTATAACCAGATGTGATGTTTATGGCACGTCTGGAGTAGTATAATGGGTTGTTTCGATGGCGTTGAAGGATTATCAGAAACCAGCTCAACTACCTACAACTATTTATGATCGAATTTTAATACAATGTATATTTGTTTTTGACGTTTCAAAGCTACATTGTATTTTAACGAATAAGCCTAGGCTGAACTACAAGAAATATGTATATATTAGGTAATACTTAGGGTTAACCCAACAGTAATAAAGAATATTCTAGTATCTTAAAATAGTTTTTTTGTATCCGTTCACAATAGTGTATCTAAAATATTGGTAATATTTTGTTCGCTATCACCAAATTCTGAAATTATTGCCTGTTGGAACCACCGTATTACAAGATAAATTGTGTCATGGTGATGTCTTTGGTGTGTCGAATTAAACATGTAATTAGTTAGTTAGTTAGTTAGTAGTTTAGTTTAGTTTTGTAGTTTAGTTTTTCTAAAACTTGTAGAAATATTATTTAAACTTTCAACATTCGTGTGAACAATATCAGCTTTAAATTTATAATTCAATAATTCATAGCAAGAGTTGATGATATATTTTGTAGTGTATGACACTATTCTTCTCAGGTAATCATCATTTATTCCGAAACCGCGCGTTTCGTGCTGACCCCTACCCCTACATTTCATGCCTCATTGATACTTTAGAAGCCTTAATTCATAAACACATTCATATATTTATTACAATTATTATTACAATTATTATTCATATATTTATTCAGTAAAGTGTAGTTATAGTTATCCGTTAATATATAATAAAAACTTTTTTACTAAAGCTGCACTAAACCATTTCATACATAAAGATTCATACATTTTATGCATATTTGTACACTGTCTTATATTGATACTTTAGAAGCCTTAATTCATAAACACATTCATATATTTATTATATGTTTTGTTTATATGCCTGAAAATATGGTTTACATATATTTTACTATGTATACAATACATGCACAAACAAAAACAGAAGAATAATTATTGGACGATATACCAATGGCTCGCTGGGCCGTAACATCATCGATCTTTGCGGAAAATCCCGTGTCGAAGGCTCCTTTCGTTATGGAGTTTACTTTGAATTATGTTTTTTGAATTGTTTGCTAGGACCTACGGTATCTAAGACCCACGGACTTGGGAAAATGTCCTGATGTAATTATTGTGGAAATGCAAGATTGGCTTAGATTCGCCGCCCAGTTCAAACTTAAGAGTTACATAGACGTTATATAGAAGTTATATAATCATATAGAAGTTTTGTTTTCTCCATTATTTTAGTACACAGAAATATATCTTGGCTCTTCAAACTAAAACCACAATAGCTCTGATCTTCAGGACCATTCCTCAATTATTTTGGATAGCATAACGAATAACAATCCATTGTATTGGTTTAGCAACAAGCAGCAAAATTCTTACTTGCGGATTCTGGTTGCTTATTGTCGTTTATCGTTGTGACTGTGAGTGTTAAATTGTTTTCCGGTTGACGCAGTTTTACTATCACATTTGCAAGGTCGTAAACATTCAAAGCAAAGCTCATTTATTTGGGTTGAAAAAACAAGACTCAAGTTTATTTGATCGTTTTATTTGTTTTTTGCCGTGGTGCACCATCGCGAATATGTGTCGGATTCTGTTTGGTATTTGTATACATGATTCAACAGTGCCTTAATACTATAATTACTACTATCAATAGTGCATTAGGGAAGGGTTTGACACTTCCCTGCACTCACATATAAACCCGCGTTTGATGATACGGCAGTCTTCTGCCTTACCCCCAGTTTCTGGGGAAGGGAGTACCTCGGACCCCCCATAGTTTTTGGGGGTAGATCTGACCCCCCCAAATTTCTAAGGGAGGGTCCGACTTACCCCTCTCCCCAAAAACTGAGGATCCGAACTACCCTCCCCCCAAAAGAAACTGAGTGGGGGCGGTCAGGCCGAAAACGCTCGTATCATGAAACACAGGTTTATGTGTGACTGCAGGGAAGTGTCATACTCTTACCTAATGCACTCTTGGTACTAAGTTGACAACAAACTGGTAAGATATGGTATTTTTGCATTGTACTCATCTGATAATACATGTCATAGTAATGAATGCAATTGCTATTTAGCGATATTAATAGTTTAATGCAAGAATAGTACAAATGGATATACTTCTAAGGATTGCGCTAGATATCGTGTATTGCATTGCATTGTGTGTTGTCGACTGCTAATCCTATAAACTAGGTTAAAGAATCCGAGCAACAGCTACAAAATAGCTTAGTGCAGTTGGCTGACAGGTATAATTGACTAAATATTGAAGCAAAAGCAGCGGTAGATAATATTAGCGGCGAGCTTTTGTATAATCCATAGAGAGAAAATGCCAAATCACATCAACCCATCTCTAAGTCGAAACACGGCAACTAAGTTGCAAACACCATTAATTTAAATTTTCACCATTTTAAATGCAGGTTGTCTTCTTCCACAAAGAATGGCTGGAATTAAGGACTACTTTTGCATAAATTGAGGGAACAAAAGATATGAAATTGGTATTAATCTGAGTGTATTCATGCCTTATATGGATTTTAAAGTAATAATTTTGTAGATCTATCATATAATCACGACATAATGTTTTTAGTTTTTTAAGTAACCCTTCATAAAAATTAGCTGTAGATGTTATGCGATAACGTCGTTAAGCTGCAAATTAGTCCTGAACTGACAGCACCAACCTTGATTTGAGTACGCTCTTCTGTATCATCGCGTAGGCCGGTTTGGAATGTTACTACGCTTTTGAATCCCGCCAGTCTTTGTGCGTGTTACCACAGGTAGATAAATATCGTGGGAATAGTTCCTTTAAGATCCCCTCAGCCTTTGTTCAAAGACTATTTAAAATAATGAATAACCGAACTTTATTTATGTAATTTCACTTTGTCTTATGAATAAAGACACGCAAATACAAGGTAACAATGCTACGATGTAACATGTAAATGCATATGTTTTTATTTTAAAACTTATTTTAATCTATAAATTTTGTATTTAAAAGAAAAGTTGAATATATTTTGACCATTCACAGTTCAGGCATAGCTAAAAGTTGGAAAAGACACAATTAGGGGACTATGTATTTATAATGCAAAATATAATCATAAATTTTCTTTCTTTGCTATAAAGCTGTGACATTGGTACAATAATTACGTATTTTTTGCGAATTTCGTGCACTAAAAGCCCAACGGTAATTTTTAAAACAAAAAAGTTGAATTTGCATTTTGGGTAAATGTATATAGCATGTTTGAGTATCTGGATTAAGATTACTCCACTTCAAAGTATTACATGTCAGTTGATGGTCTTTTTGATAAAACGTGCCTGCGTCATATATGTAGTCTCTTAACAAAGAACCATTGTTAGGATTAAAATATATATTAATTAAAGTCAAGCCGCTATTTTAAGGTTTGGAAACTAGCATGTAATATGTCCCTTTGAGTGCTTTTCCCAAAACTTTGGAAGTTGTCATATGTTTTTTGGGTATTATAACAGTATTGCTTTTGAAAAAGCATTTGCATTAAGACGTATTTAGTGAACATGAACTTAGATTGATAAATTGCTCAGACCTTGTTCCAAAACTGTACATGAATAAACATACGCATTTACATGTTAAATCGTAGCATTGTTATCTTGTATTATTGATTTTACATGGTTATGAGATACATTTCATATTCATGGTTAATTTAGTGGGAAAATAATGATGAAGTATTAATACAATTGAAAATGGTGGTTCTAGGCTCGGCTTAGCTCTGGAGCCGAGCCTGCCATGATGTCTGACGAGCCCAACGGAAGCCCAAGATGTGCTTGGGAGAGTGGAGTATAGTGTATAAAGAAAATCTGGGTTCGGCTCTTAAAAGCTCTTTTATAAAACAACAAACATTATTGTAACAAGATATGTCATAGCACAATAGTCTGCCAAAAGCAAGAACAGCAGAGATTACATCGGCTCTTCTCGTAAAAGGCATAAAAGCAGCTATATAGTTTGCACGTGTTCTGTCTAATAATAAGCAGTAGCAAACTTTTATTGTTTGGAGCTTGAGAGCTGATCCCAGCTAGTTATCGGAAGAGCTGAACCGAGTCGCGCCGGATAGTTTTCACGAAGAGCCGAATTTGAGAAATGTGGCTTTTGCCACCTATAATTAATATCCAGTAAACTTCAAGGCAGTCCCTAGGCACCGTATCCTTCCGAGGCGGAGTTGTAGCCGCGTATAACAGCTTCAGTATCGCGGTACATCGTTCTAAATATCCGAACCAGCTTACTGGGGACGCTCTCTGCCTCCACAATTTCGAACAGTGATTCGCGATGGACTGAGTTGAAGGCGGCTCTGAAGTCGGCAAATGCACCCAACGTACTGCGACGGAATTCATGGCGAGTTTGCAGTAGCTGCCGAATCGTTAACTTTTGTCCGTGGCCAGGGCGAAAGGCGTTCGCGTTTGAAGTATACAAATGCAAATCTCAATATATACCTAAATTTTAATTTATGATTTTTTCCATCTCGAGACTTAGTGGGCTCATTCGTCGTAAAATCTAAATCTGAAAGAGCCTGGGGCTTTACAGATGACCATATATCACTGTTTGGTGTTGCGTTATAATAATCTTCTTATAAGACAATATAATATACTGTGTAGTAGAAACTATTAAGTTAAAGTTCTGGACAACGGGCATTATTAAGTACCACAACATCCCGGGGCATAGACAAGGATGTTGACTACGGGGCTTAGGCCCACTAACTCCGTAGCTCTGAGCTGTAGATACTATTAAGCTACAGTTATGAACAAAGACACCTGCTAAGTAACACAACATCCCGGGGCTTAGAGAAGGACGGGAGGCTACGGGGCTTAGGCTTAATAACTCCGTAGCTCTGGCTAGTAGAAACTGTTAGGTTAAAGTTATGGACAACGGAAATTATAAGTACCCCAACCCCCCACCCCCAGCGTTGTCCTGGTTGTGCCTGTATATACATTTCTAGTTTTTACATCGTAGTACTCGTTCGTGCTATGCTGATGAGATAAAAATCGACAAACCGATAGGGACATGTGTGGATTAGATTTTTTGACAATCAATTGTGTAAGTTTATCATGTTCTCAAAATTTCATCTCTAACTCAAACTAAAACAAATTTTGTTTCCTTCATATTTTGTCTCATTTGCCGAAAAGCATTGAACAAAACGGCACATGTTTGTTTTCTCATTCAACCTAGCATACCTATTACACCAAGTTGATTATTACAAGATATATTATTCTCGCGGTCAATTGTTGCTACAAATATATATTAAATATTATCATAAAACATTCTACTAGTGCTAGTCAGACAAAATTTCATATCATTAATTATGATGATAATTACAAATGTTTTGTGTAAAATCGTTTGATTTTGATGATAATTACAAATGTTTAGTGTAAAATCGTTTGGTCTATTTACAACTTGGTACTGATCAACGCTTGTATTAATTTCAAATCGTTTGCTGAAGAAACCGAAATTAAAATATTTAACGGTCTGTTTGTTTCAATCAATAAATTGTAGGGAAAAATTATCCAATGGCAATAGATTTACAACGCTGCTCCGAAATTAAAATAGATTGAAGAAATCGAAATTTAAAATATTTAACAGTCTGTTTGTTTCAATCGATAAATTCTAGCGAAAAATTATCTAATGGCAATAGATTTACAACGGTGCTCCGAAATTAAAATAGATCGAAGAAATCGAAATTTAAAATATTTAACAGTCTGTTTGTTTCAATCAAGAAATTCTAGGGAAAAATTATCCAATGGCAATAGATTTACAAAGCTGCTCCGAAAATAAAATAGATCGAAGAAATCGAAATTTAAAATGTTTAACAGTCTGTTTGTTTCAATCAAGAAATTCTAGGGAAAAATTATCCAATGGCAATAGATTTACAAAGCTGCTCCGAAAATAAAATAGATCGAAGAAATCGAAATTTAAAATATTTAACAGTCTGTTTGTTTCAATCAAGAAATTCTAGGGAAAAATTATCCAATGGCAATAGATTTACAAAGCTGCTCTGAAAATAAAATAGATCGAAGAAATCGAAATTTAAAATATTTAACAGTCTGTTTGTTTCAATCAAGAAATTCTAGGGAAAAATTATCCAATGGCAATAGATTTACAAAGCTGCTCCGAAAATAAAATAGATCGAAGAAATCGAAATTTAAAATATTTAACAGTCTGTTTGTTTCAATCAAGAAATTCTAGGGAAAAATTATCCAATGGCAATAGATTTACAACGCTGCTCCGAAATTAAAACAAAGTTAATTTTAGATAAAAATATAGGCATAGACAAACTATTAGTGGCGTAGCGAGGATAAAATTTCATATCATTAATTTTGATAATTACAAATGTTTAGTGTAAAATCGTTTGGTCTATTTACCACTTAGTACTGATTAACGCTTGTATAAATTTGAAATAGTTTGCTGAAGAAACCGAAATTAAAATATTTAACAGTCCGTTTGTTTCAATCGAGAAATTCTAGGGAAAAATTATCCAATGGCAATAGATTTACAACGCTGCTCCGAAATTAAAATAGATCGAAGAAATCGAAATTAACAATATTTAACAGTCCGTTTGTTTCAATCGAGAAATTCTAGGGAAAAATTATCCAATGGCAATAGATTCACAACGCTGCTCCGAAATTAAAATAGATCGAAGAAATCGAAATTTAAAATATTTAACAGTCTGTTTGTTTCAATCGAGAAATTCTAGGGAAAAATTATCAAATGGCAATAGATTTACAACGCTGCTCCGAAATTAAAATAGATCGAAGAAATCGAAATTTAAAATATTTAACGGTCTGTTTGTTTCAATCGAGAAATTCTAGGGAAAAATTATCAAATGGCAATAGGTTTACAACGCTGCTCCGAAATTAAAATAGATCGAAGAAATCGAAATTTAAAATATTTAACAGTCTGTTTGTTTCAATCAAGAAATTCTAGGGAAAAATTATCCAATGGCAATAGATTTACAAAGCTGCTCCGAAAATAAAATAGATCGAAGAAATCGAAATTTAAAATGTTTAACAGTCTGTTTGTTTCAATCAAGAAATTCTAGGGAAAAATTATCCAATGGCAATAGATTTACAAAGCTGCTCCGAAAATAAAATAGATCGAAGAAATCGAAATTAAAAATATTTAACAGTCTGATTGTTTCAATCAAGAAATTCTAGGGAAAAATTATCCAATGGCAATAGATTTACAAAGCTGCTCCGAAAATAAAATAGATCGAAGAAATCGAAATTTAAAATATTTAACAGTCTGTTTGTTTCAATCAAGAAATTCTAGGGAAAAATTATCCAATGGCAATAGATTTACAAAGCTGCTCCGAAAATAAAATAGATCGAAGAAATCGAAATTTAAAATATTTAACAGTCTGTTTGTTTTAATCAAGAAATTCTAGGGAAAAATTATCCAATGGCAATAGATTTACAACGCTGCTCCGAAATTAAAACAAAGTTAATTTTAGCTAAAAATATAGGCATAGACAAACTATTAGTGGCGTAGCGAGGATAAAATTTCATATCATTAATTTTGATAATTACAAATGTTTAGTGTAAAATCGTTTGGTCTATTTACCACTTAGTACTGATTAACGCTTGTATAAATTTGAAATAGTTTGCTGAAGAAACCGAAATTAAAATATTTAACAGTCCGTTTGTTTCAATCGAGAAATTCTAGGGAAAAATTATCCAATGGCAATAGATTTACAACGCTGCTCCGAAATTAAAATAGATCGAAGAAATCGAAATTAAAAATATTTAACAGTCCGTTTGTTTCAATCGAGAAATTCTAGGGAAAAAATTATCCAATGGCAATAGATTCACAACGCTGCTCCGAAATTAAAATAGATCGAAGAAATCGAAATTTAAAATATTTAACAGTCTGTTTGTTTCAATCGAGAAATTCTAGGGAAAAATTATCAAATGGCAATAGATTTACAACGCTGCTCCGAAATTAAAATAGATCGAAGAAATCGAAATTTAAAATATTTAACAGTCTGTTTGTTTCAATCGAGAAATTCTAGGGAAAAATTATCAAATGGCAATAGGTTTACAACGCTGCTCCGAAATTAAAATAGATCGAAGAAATCGAAATTTAAAATATTTAACAGTCCGTTTGTTTCAATCGAGAAATTCTAGGGAAAAATTATCCAATGGCAATAGATTTACAACGCTGCTCCGAAATTAAAATAGATCAAAGAAATCGAAATTTAAAATATTTAACAGTCCGTTTGTTTCAATCGAGAAATTCTAGGGAAAAATTATCCAATGGCAATAGATTTACAACGCTGCTCCGAAATTAAAATAGATCGAAGAAATCGAAATTTAAAATATTTAACAGTCCGTTTGTTTCAATCGAGAAATTCTAGGGAAAAATTATCCAATGGCAATAGATTTACAACGCTGCTCCGAAATTAAAATAGATCGAAAAAATCGAAATTTAAAATATTTAACAGTCTGTTTGTTTCAATCGAGAAATTCTAGGGAAAAATTATCAAATGGCAATAGATTTACAACGCTGCTCCGAAATTAAAATAGATAGAAGAAATCGAAATTTAAAATATTTAACAGTCTGTTTGTTTCAACCGAGAAATTCTAGGGAAAAATTATCAAATGGCAATAGGTTTACAACGCTGCTCCGAAATTAAAACAGATTTAATTTTAGCTAAAAATATAGGCATAGATAAACTATTACTGGCGTAGCGATAATAAAATTTCTGCGCAACTACTCAATTATTTTGCGCCCTCTACTAAAAAATTTCATACTCAAAAATTTTGTGCAAACTTATAAATTTTGCCCTTGAAAATCTTGTATTTTGCCGTTTCAAAGTTTTGGCAGCATTTAAGTAACCGTTGTGAAATAAATTCATGCTTAAGGCGTGAAAAATAGAAAGTTTCGATACTCTGAATTGGATTTTCTTTCATTCGAAGCAGTTGGAAGAAGCACCATTCGTGCACCCCCGATGACCTCCCAGGGAGCACGTCTCCGACCAGCACCGCCTTCGTTATGATCCTGCAAATCATACTTATGACTAACGGCCATTGTAACCGTTTAGGAGCGTAGGTTTTAGTCTTCATATGAGCCCTATAATAAGCCTAAGCTGAATTCCTGAAACTGGCTTAACCTGGAGCTGGAAAACATGCACTTGATAAATCAAATGGTTCGTCTACATAAAGTTTTGATATTTTATTTGGCAAAAGGTATATATAAAAAGAAAATTTATTTTAAAACTTTTAATCATATTTAAGACCTCTTATTATTATTTCAGCTGTCATGGCCTGTAATGTGTCTCGTAAAATTTGTTATGACACCTGATTTTTTATCGAAATTTTCTGCAAGACAGATTTTAAAGTTGAATTATTCACTTTGTTATGGCACCAGATCTGTATATTGTTTCCCATTTATTTTAGGATCTCAAGTAGAATGTGCAACAAGTTACGGTGGCCATAATAATATATATTTTTTGGTGGCATTTGTTCTTAGTTGTACCGAGAATGCATAAATGAAGAGTAGGTCACTTCACAGCACATTTAACGTTAACTTGCGTTTGGTGACGCAGATGTCTTTAACTCTACCTGCTAGCTATTATTTCTGCGGAACTTTCGTACATAGACACCAAGATTTATGGGCAGCGCCACAATACTGAGCTACTGTTTCCCCATACTGGGTATCTGTGCAAGATGACTTCGCTAGAAATGAAGTATGGCCGTGAAGTTGAAAACGCCTGTGTCGTCAACTCGGTTTGTCATTACAGGGCGGCGAAGTGCCATACTCTTCCCCTGTTCCCTCTTGGTTATACCTTTTAGTTGGTAATGTCAGAAATAGATTTCTAATTGTCAGATTGCACGGACGACGCATCTTCCTGACTTTAAACAGTTACTATTCATTTAACATTTAAGAAAATTCATATCTTTATTTTAATTCATGATATTTTTCTTTATTAAATTCCATAATGTGCCAGAATAATATTTTTTAATAAAAAGAATAACATATAAATTGTCCTAAACCTATGATTTTAGTATTCATATGCCTTATTTTGTTATGTTACACTCTAAAAATATCTTCGAGTAAGTGCAGCTTTTTAGTAATCCATTAATATTATTAATAAAGCCATTAATATTATTCTGGCACATTAAATTCCATAATGTGCCAGAATAATATTTTTTTAATAAAAAGAATAGCATATAAAATGTCCTAAACCTATGGTTTCAGTATTCATATGCCTTATTTTGTTATGTTACACTCTAAAAATATCTTCGAGTAAGTGCAGCTTTTTAGTAATCCATTAATATTATTAATAAAGCCATTAATATTATTCTGGCACATTAAATTCCATAATGTGCCAGAATAATATTTTTTAATAAAAAGAATAGCATATAAAATGTCCTAAACCTATGGTTTCAGTATTCATATGCCTTATTTTGTTATGTTACACTCTAAAAATATCTTCGAGTAAGTGCAGCTTTTTAGTAATCCATTAATATTATTAATAAAGCCATTAATATTATTCTGGCACATTAAATTCCATAATGTGCCAGAATAATATTTTTTTAATAAAAAGAATAGCATATAAAATGTCCTAAACCTATGGTTTCAGTATTCATATGCCTTATTTTGTTATGTTACACTCTAAAAA
>JASANE010004478.1:0-15890 GCA_030248225.1 Trileptium ribeirensis
AACTGCTTTGGAACTTGCAGACATAAAATGGTCGCTTTCTTGACTATTTTCTATATTTTTATATTATGAAGCTTGTAATATAATTTCGATTTTCTAGATTTGCATACAATAGCGCCATACAAAATGCAAGCTGCCTCTGCTAAGAAACCGAAAACAAACATTGCAATCGGTACAACGTTCAACAGTCCGGCCGGCAACCATCGCTAGCAACAGTTTTTACATAAAGACGTTGTGTAGAGAAAATATGCAATACGACGTTTAGTACGAAGTAACAAAACAACTGCGATACGTACTCTTTATAGTCATATTTTGTTAATACATGAACCTTGTGACCAGTTTCTTGACACCCCTTGGGTTTTGCTATTGCACTAAACTGGTCCCGCTAGTCGTACATTTAGGTCAGTTAATTCAATGATGAGTTTCCTATCAGTTCTGGCAAAAGCAACACTCTGCTACAACATACATCGCACAATTTTATTTTGAAGGCAAAATATGTGAAAACTTACTTTCCTTGAATGATTTGCTGCTCTTTATCAAGCAAATACGGAAACTGAACTTCCTTCAGTTTGCCTTTCATCAAACTGTTCAATGTTTCATACAAGTACGGCTGATGTTGAGTGTAAATGTTTTCGACTCCCTAGAAACAAAAGAGAGCTCAACACAACTTGTGCAGCTGTTTTTGCTATGAAACAACTCCTTGTACGATGGAGCCAAAACAGACTGACAATATCTTAAAGAAAAATTCAGCGCCTAAGTCGGATAAATTTTAAGAAAGCCAAATAACGTTGACATTTCCGACAAGACGATTTACTCCATTAAGCAATATATACACTGGTCTGTATAACATAGTCACTACCACAGAAAAGTATTCGATTGAAGATGGTTGTTCAAAACCTGCACTACACATCTTTTTACACCTATCCAAGGAAATAACGCTGCCCTATAATTGGAAGTTACTATAACAGATATACCGGGTTCTGAAGTCGGAGGGAAAGCGGGTGGACCATCATTCGGCCAAATATGACCCTAACTGCGACCTACCCCGCGAAAAAAACGAGACGCCTATACTGATCTACTTCCGACCCCGAGATGTTTCGATAAGCAACGAAAAATGCAACGGCGACAATAATATCGACGCCACATTCCCGAAAATACAACTCGGCTAGTGTTTGAAATTCGACTTCAAGTTGTTTTCACAGAAGTAGAAGGCCGTGTTTAAATGAAGTAAAAATATAACGTTTGGGTCCTCTTGTGGTCGCAACTGACGTCAGATTTACGATCAGTATCTGTGGGACCCCGCGGAAGCCTCACTGAAAAGCAGTTAATAAAGATACTTTCCAATAGTCTCCGACAGTATACCATATCTAGAAAAATAGCTCGATGCAAGCAAGCTGTTACAAAAATGATCGAGCGTGGCACATGATGGTTCGCAAAAAACATGCAACGGGAGGAAAGATATAGCGTCTAAGCTTGGATCGCTCCACTAGCCTTAATGATGACCAATCAATGACATTCGAATGAAGCTGCAAGCACGTCTCGTTTAGAACAAGATAAATAATTCTCTTTTCGGAAACACGTCAGAAACATTAACACCTCACGTAATTGGAACAGCCGCTCGTACCTTGAGTCCACGAATAAACTTTTTCGTAATCGACATTGCATTGAGATTCCCGAACAAATCACTGCTTCGTACTCGACTGCCACCAAATTCGAGCATATCTGAGACGCTCTAAAATAAATCAACATAAAGTCATTCAGATGTACCGATCGACACAGTAGGGCAAGTTACCGTATAATCAAATGCGAAATTAGTCGGTACTGTTACCATAGATTAAAAAGAACAGTAACTTGGCCTGATCAGTCTGTACACACACGCACACATTCACCTGCATTCACCCAGCCCCAACACAGAGTGCCAAAGTCTCGGACCCAATGATTTCCGGATCGCCCGGTTTTGGACCGCTTCGCTTAACATCCATGATGGTAGATTTCGCCAAGGTCGTTGGCTAAAGCCGCGACGAATAAGACCAGGAGTCTGCAGGTATATTCACGACCGAAAATAAGCATAATTAAAAACGATTAAATTTCGTTTAATCGAAATGGATCGAAATACATTTGGCATTATTTGTGGAGCAGCAGGCATAATCTTTGCGTTTTATGCTTTCATTTATCCCGGCACTGCCAGCAAGCTTTTGCATCAGATTTACCTTACGGCATCAGCGACTATGGCTACATCGTCAGCAGAGCCCAGCTCGACAATTCTATGTGCTATCTCTCATTGCTATTTATAGAATAATTCGGACAGAACCCGGTTTACGACGTAATTAAACATTAGCAGGGCCTGCTTAAACCCTTGCCTAACATTAGTTTCAGTACCAAATGCCGGCGATTTAGCATCGTCGATTCCAACCTGACTTTTACTCCCGGCGTCCTTGATGCTATTTCAGACAGCTTTGTTCCTATTATAAACCGTTTTCATCAGTTTGTATAAACTACTACGATCAATTGATTCAAAATCAGTTTAATGCTATGAAGGCAACGCCTGATTCTAAAAGCAGTTAGAGGTACTCAAACGATCCCATCGAATCCACTAAAACTACTACGATCAATTGATTCAAAAGCAGTTTAATGCTATGAAGGCAACGCTTGATTCTAAAAGCAGTTAGAGGTACTCAAACGATCCCATCGGATCCACTAAAACTACTACGATCAATTGGTTCAAAAGCAGTTTAATGCTATGAAGGCAACGCTTGATTCTAAAAGCAGTTAGAGGTACTCAAACAATCCCATCGGATCCACTAAAACTACTACGATCAATTGATTCAAAAGCAGTTTAATGCTATGAAGGCAACGCTTGATTCTAAAAGCAGTTAGAGGTACTCAAACGATCCCATCGGATCCACTAAAACTACTACGATCAATTGGTTCAAAAGCAGTTTAATGCTATGAAGGCAACGCTTGATTCTAAAAGCAGTTAGAGGTACTCAAACGATCCCATCGGATCCACTAAAACTACTACGATCAATTGATTCAAAAGCAGTTTAATGCTATGAAGGCAACGCTTGATTCTAAAAGCAGTTAGAGGTACTCAAACAATCCCATCGGATCCACTAGACGCACAAAATAAAATTCAGTGAGTTTGCTCTTCGATATAGTCCTATTGTCATACGCTCATACTGACATTGTTTGTCTCCACTACTCGGCTGATTAAGCAATCTCCAAATACTTCGACAAGAATTTCGATAAGAAACTGACCTTACAATATTTTTCCGGCACACCTTTTCGTCGTAAAGCTTGAACGAGATTGTTTATATCGTTGTTGCTGTGTTGTTCGTAATGCAAAGCGTATAACATTACGAGTCGTGTCGCGTCCAGATCGGATACTTTATCGTTATCAATCAGTCGCCGGATAGCCTGAAAATAGAGCAAATAAAATTCCATCTCAAACACCCAAACCATGCGACGTACAAGTGGTTACACTCATTTGCGTTCCTGTTTCGTTCAACTCAGTTTCACTCTCAAGTACTTACAATTATTATTCTAACTAGTATTAGAATATACCAGCTGTATAAATGCTTGTTGCCTAACGTAAAATCCCAAAGACCAGAGAAGTACCCTCCAAATCCAATGAGACATTAACGATCAACCACAGACCAAAAACACCAAACACAACATGTTTTCGAGGCATATTGTGATAAAATAGTAATACAACGTCATAGCCCAAAGCCAGGTCTGGTCTGAATCGTCGCCAGCTCATGATTGATCGGTCCGAATTGCTTTTGTTCACATTCAATCTACAGGGTTTTACCGGGTTTCCGAAATAGTGCGGTAATAGCGGGTCCTATTTAGACAACGGTGTCCTCACTGTCGACATATACTAAATCGTGAGCCATTTCTATAGTCCAACGTCGACAACAAAATTTCGAAAACAATGCATTGGTTCAGTGCTGACTACAGATGTTTGGCACAAAAGCAAAAAGAAACAAATATATTAGAATCACCTGCTCGCTCGATAAGGACTATGTACAGCTAGGAACCGTAGGGACCAGTTCAACCTCGCTGGTTGATTCTGAGATAGGCGGTTTACAATTTTGACCGCTTTTTTCACTGTTTTGAGAACCCACAACCTCCTGGCCATGTAAATATTCACCATCACAACGAGTCCCCGGGTTGCAATGATGGTTACCCGTCATTTTCAGGAAAGTCACAATGTTGCAGCTTAAATTTTTCCTACCCTTCCCCGTTTTAGAGTTAATAAAAATTTTAAATTTTCTAAAAGTTCTACCCCTCCAATTTTTTGAACAACATTTGTTTTTGTCTGTTTTACCATAACCTTACAATACCTCCACGTGAGGCATCCCGGAAACGCAGAGTATTTAATAAAACGTATGTAATGCCTTAAATTGAAATTCCACTGCACTGCAATAACTGCAACCAAGTGTCACCGTTAAAAGATTACTGCTTTTCCCGACGTTTATTATGTGACTAAATACATAAATATTTTCTGAGCCCGTCTCCGATAAACTATAGCCACGGACAGAAAATAATGGACAAAAATGAACGTTACAACGTTTGTTTGCGGTTCCCAAACGAGTGTAAAAAATTCGTTCAAAAAGAATTCCATTTGCGTTTCCTTTTGTTTGTGAAGGAACGTTACGTTCATTCGCTTTTCGCGGTCGTTTTTCAGCAATTATTTTCATCCGTGACTGCAAATGGATATCACGCTTCTCGGCGATTGCTACCACCTGGTTTTCGCGTTCGGGAGTGGGTCTAGACTCAAGATTTTTTAATCAGATCCAGTAATGACACAATCAGAACCAAGCCGGACCCAGTATAATTTTGTGGCAAATGTTTTGACATAATTATCAAATTTTGATATAGTTATCTGTCGATGTAAACTTTTTAAGCCAAGATTTGCCATTTTCCTTCCTAATATCTCCAATTTTTCTTCATAACTGATAAAGCGCGTTGTGGCTTCAGCCCCGATGTATATACATAATATAAATATAGGTATATACTTATCTACGGTGTTACTATAGCTGTTTTTTGTATATTTGTACACATATTTTCGCCTGCTCCATACTCAAAAATGTCTGATCACACCCAGTGAAATCGCAACCAGACCCACCCTGGACCCAATGTCCATTTCGAAAAAACCCTGTTCTACTGATTTGACATCGACCGTGACATACTGGTAGCTGGAGCTCCCAAATGAATTGCCCGCAATGCTCAGGTTTATGCTAAAAAGGACAACATATCGTACAAAATTAACTAGTAACTCTATCGAGATAGCAGAGCATATTGAAGCGTAGGTACACCTACGCCTTTTTTGTGCACAGCTAATCAGCATTCGATGACATACGTCGATATGATACATGTGGATATCACACAATACCGCACAAGTTAGAACAAAACTAACACCGGCAATGAGTTTCTCATGCCCGAAAACCCCCAAATGCAAGCTATCAGCCTCCCAGGATTTCACAATAAAACTAGGAATTTTTGGTCAAGGAAATATGGGGGTGCCATACCCCCGTACCCATGTAACCATGGGTCGCAGACTAAAACCAACACCGGCAATGAGTTTACAATGCACGAAAACCCCAAGCGGAACTTTTCAGACGCCCAGGACGTCAAAACAAATTTTCGAATTTTGGATCGAGGAACCACGAGGGTGCAATACCTCAACCTCAGAACTCAAAAATCGGAGCCTTAATCGAAAAAACAAAAAGGAAGAATCGGTACTTATCATAAAATTAACCAGAGAAAAAAATCCAAAATTAAGAAAAAAATAACCTTGCTTCCATCATTTTGACCTCAGACCCAGGAACCAGACTTCAAATCAAAAACGCTCAGGCTAATCGACTATGTCAGTTCGAATGAGTCCAAGTTCATGAAAATCGACTAAGTCGTTCCCGAGTGATGGCCGACCATACACACATCGAGACGGAATTTAAAAGCTTTCACCCCTGCAACATAAGATATCCGCTACGCTGATTATAGCAGTGCATGAGCGTTTTGTTTTTTATACAAATTTCTGTTAAAATCTTCTATATGTATAATTTGCTTAGCAAGACAGGTTAAGTCAGCAAAGTAATATCGTGAATACTCTTCAATCGTGAAGGTATCAAAACTTTCTCAAATAAAAAAACTTTGTTCTACACATACACTGCTCTAATAAATTAAGAGTTTGTAAGGTATCGCACGCTATGACAAACGTCATTGACCAATGATCATCAACGTTTCCCATCAAAAACAAATAAATACGATACGTAGTGGTCAACCGCAAAGTCGTTACTATCTCAAAACTGATTACCTGTAGTGACTGAGAGTGTTCGTCGTGACACGCGAGCATCTGCTCGGCTTCGGACACTTCGAGCAGGCTGTAGACGCCGACGAGCCGCGACAATTCGCCGACGAGCGTCACATGCTTGGCGACGGTCCCGGACATTTTCTTAAACTGCGGGTATTGTTCGACAAATGCCTGAAATACAAAAACAACAAGCCAAACGTAAGTTCCTATTCACACTGCGTCCGATCCGAATTCACCCTATCTGAAATAGCTTGCACAATTTTGTAGGATCAGAATCGGATGAAGTAGTGCGAAAAATTGAAATACACAGGAATATAATAACTATAAAAATTCGAATCGGATGCAACGTCAACCCGGCCCACTGGTTAAGCACCGATGTGTGCCTTCAACGGATTTCCCAAACATCCGATAGAATAAGCCTTGCCATACGCACTTAGGACACATAAATTTCGGTATAAAATATACTAAAAAAGGACTTACCTTCATGTCAGCTATTGATTCTACTTTCTGATGCGTTTTCGCTTTTGACTGAAATTCGTCCATTAGTTCTTTTATACTCGACCCGATTTCACCGAAATTTGCGTACATATTCTGAAAAAAATGCCAAAAAATACAGTTGCTCGTAGTGACAATGTTCGTGCTTAATACAACCACTATAGTAAAATATCATGGCACAATGCCAAACAGAAAATACAAATCAAAATCAATGTTATAAGACAGACAGACAGACAAATAAAATTTCACGGTTTTTTCTTCCAGCAATTTTATTAGATTCTCCTCTCCCTCCGTTTCAACAAAATATATCTGAAAAAAATTTTAAATGTTTGAAACCAAAGCAGGTATTTTCGATTTTTAACTAGTGTGGTTTCCGATGTAATTAATTTTGAACAGAGTATCTCTGTTGAGCAGGGAATAACCGGAACCGGAACCAGCAACCGGACCGTCCATTTAAACCGGATCCGGAACTTGGTCTTCGAAATTTATATATAGTAAAACAGATGAAGGAAGAAATCAAGGTATAGTGGATTTAAAATGCATTAAAAATAACTTTTACATTAATCTTCATGTATTGCGGTGGTATTATTGCCTTTCTGAAACTTTAAAGAGACTGAGGAAGCTAATAATGTTTATTTATCGATCAAATATGTGGATTTTTCGACACCCAGAGGAAAAAATGCCTTCCACTATACACCATTGCGTATACTGCGTCAAATCGAATGTGCTTACAAAGCTTGGAGCGTAGAATACACACTTTCGCTCTGTCTCCAGTCACTTCCTTTACTACACATACGTTTGTTACATGTTCTTCTGTAGGAAACTTGAAATTATTGGTTTATATGATTCTAAGAGAAAAGATAATTTTATGATCAGTGGTCAGGGACACTGTTTAGGCTAGTGCCAGTAAGTTTTGGACAAACAGTGTCCGTAAGTTAGATGATAATGATGATAACTATCGATGTGGCTTTGATTTGTTAACAAACTCCTGCAGGTTATTATGAAAAATTCCAACTGACATTATGTGCAGTACTTACGTTTCAAACGGCAAATTGCTCAGTTAATCTTTTGTTTTGCTTGGTTGTATTGGAGCTTGATCATTGTATAATATATATTACATATGTTTGGATCACAGATGAAGCAAAAAACGTGGAAAATTTCAAAAAACTTTTTAAACCGGAATTGCGGTTCCGGTATTGGTTTTGCCCTTTGCAGGAACCGCAACCGTAGCACGATTTTCGCCGGAACCGGAACTGGAATTCCGGTTACTCCCTGCTGTTGAGATATTGAGATCCAAATTTTTGATGTATAACTAAACTTGTAAAATGCATCTTATGATCAGTGAATGTTTCAACATGACAACGCTATATAATGATGTGTAAAAAACTATATTTTAATAACATGGATTGTATTATATGAGTCAGTCATTTATTATTAAAAGGATAAACTTCACCAAATCACGAAACGAGTTCTTCTCCCCTCAGAAAACTATATTTATAAACCTTGAACCTTGTCATAAAACTCGTCCTGAAGAGCGGACAGCACCACTTCGCGCATGTCCTTCGATATCGACGGCACCGACTCGAGATTGACGCGGTTATTGTTGATCCCGAGCAATTCGTGGACCATCGCCTGATACGTCCACTAAAACACGATTATATCGTTTTGATTAGAAATAGAAACAGCACAATTATTCATGGCAAAGCTTTAAAAAAGACATCATTACAACAGTGCTAGAGGCGAACTTTTACTGAGAGATACAGCTGAGAAAACTATAGAATCGAAGTTGCAGAATTAAAACTAACCACATAAAATTGGACACTAATTTTGTCCTTATCTATCTTTCTCATCAAATAATGAGTATTCATACAAATAAAAGCGTAATTTGTGCATATGTTAGGTGCATTTGTTGAAAAACTATGATTAACAAATTTGTCTCTCCTGTCAGTTCCAACTCTCTGAGAAATATGTTTTCCGTCCAAAAAGTATTCTCAACACGACAAATAATTCGTTAAAAGCTGAAATTAAATCATAAGTATAGGCAGTATCTAGATACAACTAGAACTACAGCTTCCTAAAATTTACCTTTGCATTTAGGATTACTACCCGAAGAGGGTTTTAAAGCCGAATTATACGAAAGCGGTCGTGTTTCAATAACCAATGAGAATAATACGGGTATTTTGGGCTTATTTCCCATAACGAGAGAAGCTTCATCTACATGCATATAACATATTATTGTGGTGGCAATATTGTATGTTTGACTAAAATGGATTTCACAGTGGGCCCAAGAGTCCCGAAATACACCAAAACCACCATAACAAATGATAAAATAAGTTGTATGCGGTGACACACTGAGAATTCACAAATTTGGCCACAACAAGTCTCTACTCAAAAGTCCAACCTGATTGAGAAGCGGCGTAACGGAATCTTCGCGTCGGTCAAGGATCAAAAGCAACGGGCGAATATCGGGACGACGAAATTCAAACAACGCCGATTCTTTGATCAGGAGAGTCTGGAAATTTTACAAGATGCACTTAAATTACAACACAGCACGATATGACACAAAAGCGGCGCTACTTTTCAAATTTTACAGGCACAGAACACGGTATTACAAATGACGCTGTTTTTTTTTAATTATCATCTAATCATCTAATTATTTACCGATCACATCACCTTTCTGACCTAGTCGCAGTGGGGGGGGGGCGGGGGTGGGCGGAGGACACCCACTTTCCAAGGTTCGTGTGATTTTCCCGCATTATCTCCGTCCCCCACCATGTTCAACCCAACCCAAAAATTTTTTATGTCTGAAAGTTTATGTTCTCTGTTTCCAAATTATTTATTAAATATTAATTACTCCTATTTATAATGCTAAAACATCGTTTTATAGCTTGAAAGTACATTCACGGCACTAAAACAACATGAAAACACGAGGATATTTAGTATTTTAAAGCAAAATTAATCCCACCCCCGCTTTGAAATTTCTCCCGATAATGAACATGGGAGCCCCCGAAGTTTCCCCTACCCACTTTTGGGAAGGCCATGGACAGGCCAGCCTTTGTTCAATAGATCCGTTACGACATAATTCAAAAGTGACCGAAAATTATATAACTGGGAGGACCGTAAAACAAACAGGTTAAAGACCATTTTTGTAAAAACAAATTCTAATTATACATTAAATCAAACAAGCCTCGTAAAATTTCGATGCGACGCGCACCTTACCCTCAGATCCTCAGCCATCCTTTTCGCTGCCGCCGATGACGTTTGATAGCGAACGATCGGGTTCTTTCGCAGGGCCAACAACACCGACGAAAGGCCCTGGACCGATCGCCGCAGCGCCAGTGTCGACCATGCCAACGATTGGTAGACGCGAGTAAGATTGAGCGAAAATACATGACGTCCGACTGCAACGAAGTCGGCGTAAAACTCTTGCACCTCGCGAACAACCTCTTGTTCGTCTGCTTCGGCAAGTACTTTAACGTCTGCTTTGCTGATCACATTTGAGAAATCTGCGAGAAAAACTCACAGTTTCGTTAAATAGCAAATATATAGCAACTTTCCGCATTACGTTACCATTCTCTCGCTAATTGAATTTTGAGTGTTATAGAAAAATTCTAGCTTTTCAAGTGATGGAATTTTGGATTGTTATAAAAACTCAGATTTGCAACACCCGATAGCTTAAATGAAGGCTAGAAATCTATATTTGTGTTGTTTAATTTGTCCAAAACGGATTACGCTCCTTATAAGTGGGTGGAAAAATTCGGTCGGGTCAAAATGGGGTCCGACAAAATAAGTTATTGCCTGTATCTCGGCAACGTGTGGAGATTTCTCAATCAAGACACATTTATTTTAAATAGCCAGTTAAACAAGGTTACATCAGACCCAGATTTAAGGTCCAAAGGGATTTTTAAAAGATCCGAACTACACAAAACAGTCGTATCTCCATAAACAATCTTAATATCGTCTCATACAGCCATAAAAGCTCTATGAAGCTGTCTGTACGCGATACGTTTGTGGGTGACTATATATGTCGTAGAATTCGAAGATGGCTTTGATATGGGCCAACGAATCCGAAAAACACGAAGACGCCCTTACCTCCGTTTATAACAAACGACTTAAATTGTATATACTGATACTCAAATATCATAACTTGGCTCGGCAAATTTCCAGTAATAATACCGTCGATAACTTCACAGTATGTCTCGGTATACGCATCTTTAGAAAAGGTTTTTGACGACGCAAGACTGAGAAACAATATATACTACAGAAACCAAACGAAAGACCTTATGCAGTCAGAATACACCTGAGTTATCTAATATTGAATTTTAAATGTTAGTTGAGTTTAGTTCTAGCTTTATATGAAGAAATCAAAATGTACTAAATGACTGAAACACCTCGCAAAATATTCTCCCAATACGTCAAAGACTTCCAACTTAATTGAACGGAGCGATCCAAGCGAACGGAGTGTCCACTTAAGGTGCTAGGGGAAAAACCGTGAAAATATATTTTTTGTCTGTCGCTGTGATTCATAACTCATTTTCGGATGAAAGGATTTCGACAATTTTTTTGTTTGATACCAAAAGTGATGACTAGTTATCTTTATTTTAACGCGAACCGCTCCAAACCCATCTTCCGGGTCAACATGGCAAAAAACAAACATGTTTTTAAGGGTTCTGTGCCAAATATGGCCATACAAGTACGAGTGTTTCGCAACACATATCTCGCAACATATGCTTACTTTGTGCATAACTGTTTTGCGGGACCACTCCCTGGGCCGCTGCGAGTCCGAATATGGTTCGTCGGCCGTTTGCCAGAAACAACGTTTTTTCAGATTTCGCCGTATTATTTCTTGTTTTTACCTTACAATGAGTACCTATTAGATTATCAATCACGCTGGATATGATGACTTTACTATCTAGAGTACAACTTGACAATATTATACCTTTCTTAGGGTTTCAAGGTTTCACGGCCAAGGAACCCGAATTCCAAAATGTAGTGCGTTTTGTTACGGCATGATTTGTCTGATTATGTATTGCGTACAAGGCATCAATAATGGGATGTATATAGGCATTCCTGAAGCACTAATACAACGATTTTATCATCTAGAGTCCAGCATGCAAATTTCATGCCTTTTATTGGGTTTCAATAGGTTTACGTTGAACTAAACCAATTTCTAAAATATTGTTCGTCTTCAGTTGTTTGGTTACCTATTGCGTACAGGTCATCAAGAATTATATATATATATATATAGGTTTTTCGGTATGCTGAATAAATCCGGTTTAGCGTCAATGAGCCCTATTTCCAAAATATAGTCTGTCGTCTCTTCAGTTGTTTGGCTACGTATTGAGTACAGATCAAAATTGTCTATATAAATTTTCTGGCAGGCTTAATACGTTGGTTTGGTTACCTAGACAACAACGCAAATACTTGATGCTTTGTCAGTTGTTATCGATGGATTGTTGCAGATGATTAAACAAAGTGATAACGTAAAAAATGAAACCATGTTCGCTCCGTTTCAACATCGTTTGTGAGATATTAGTATGTGTTACAACTAGTATGACTTCTGGAGACAACAACCTAACAAGAATGTACTAGGAACTCGTAAAGCGAGCGGAACCGGCGCAAGTACGGCTACTCTGCGCTAAATGAATATAAATGCTTGTCCTTCATCATCGTATTCATCCTCACTTTTAATTTTGTATCATATCTTAGAGTTGTATCAACTTATACTTGGAACAATTCTAGATGATGAACTACTTACATGCAAATGTGGAGCGCGGTGATACGAGTACGACCCCAGGTTGGGTCATCTACTGTTAACATCGACACATGATGAACAAATATTATACAGCACCTAGAATATCCAAAATATGTACAGCGGGCGCAAACTTACAAATATAGTAGAGCCCGTATTTAGGTTGACGCAATTCGGACACAAGCAAGTGAACGTTGTCTGGTGTTGGGCGGACAAATGCAACGCACTTGAGATGGCGAATGTATTCCCGGCTGGCGCCGGAACTGCTGTCGATGCGTTCGAATAGGTAAACTTCTTTTTGCATCACTTCTGACTGAGCGTAAACAGTCGACACTATACTGGTCTGAAACAATAATAAACATGACATGTTGTCAAAAACTCGGGGCCTGGTTGCGTCATGCAGCATTCCGAATACGGTGAGAAGGTATGCCCATTGCACCAATGTCCTAGACAGCAACACAACGAAAGAAATCTCCGGGGCTTATCTGCATCAGTGGTGTCAGACGAACTTAGATATCGCAAAAAGCTACTCACGTAAGCAACCAACCAGGGTGCGCTTCATTTTCATCACTTTCAGAGCACTGCATTTCGTTAAGCAAAATTCAAAACTAGTCACGGACAAACCAGACGAAGTTCATATTTTGCAATACAGTATATGAAGGGTACCCAAATACTTGGCTCTCCATCGGGAAAAATCTTGATTAAAGGAGGTCGTAGTAAATAGCAAGAGTGCGGATAGAAATTTTGATAGAATTTACCCTAAATCATTAATTTTCTTATCTCCATTACCGATAGATCGGAATCCCGAGCTAGAAAGAGTCCGCATTTTTATATTAACGCTCATTTTGTTGCCAAACTTATGAAACGAGGGTTCCGAGAAACTCTCGGGGGCCACAGGCACGGCAGAAATATCTTTCTGAAAAAACTGGTACCTTAATGTCGCATGAAAATGGAGCTTTTAAATTTCAAGGCCCGGGATAATGATCCAGCAAGTTACAACATTGTCTTCTCAACTCGTTGAACATTTTGCCATGGGGCATGAACTGGGGTCCCTGGCTCGAAACTAGGGGGCGTAGGATATTGCGAAGCAGTAAAAAACGGCATCCTCCGTACTACGGGAGTGTGTCGAAACCTAATAACATTTTCAAAATTCAGCTCCCATAATATTAATACAAAATAATGCAATTTCCTGTTTCAAAATGAGGATATACAAACAAAGATAACTATATAAACTAAACAAAAACACACACATTATTAATGGAGCTAAAACGCACCGTCTCCTTGTCCATGAGGAGCACCTTCATTCCGGGTCCGGCCGTTTCGATCATCTTCGAAATGTACTGTCTTGCCGCCTGAACCAAATCCATCGCTTTACGAAAATTTATGAATACAGTAAACAAAACCTAAAACGAATATTATTTACATAGTGCCAAAGATGTTGGACACAAACATCCTTTGTGTGTTAGTGCAGTGTCGTTCCTCAGTTGTCGCTTCATCCCTAAGGTTTGGCCGTTTCAGTTGTTTAGGACTACAGTAATTACGGACTAAGGTATTTTTCGAAAAATATTTTCCTGGGAAACGCCTATCATTGCTATATAGCGCGTCGATCGAGCTTACAAAATACACAGCATATTTTAAAATGAAACATCTATAATCCAGCTGTTGGCCCACCAGTCTCCCAGTTTCCTGTTTCATACTCAATCCTCTTCTACATCACTAAAGAGATTGGGCTATAATAATAATTCAAACTAAACATTGCATACTTTTTACAGTTCTTTGAAAATTACCTCTCTAACCTCATCTATAACATTGTCATCTAACGAAAACTCCAGTCACCGTCGGAGCGTTATTGAACTTGCACACTATTGTATCCAAACCAACCGTGAGCACGTCAATTACTTTGGACCAACGAAAGGCACTCGATCGACCTTTTATTTCCACAAACTCCATTTCAACGCCATGCCTGGCGAAGCGTTGAGGAATGCCGATATATATACCAGCTAAATGATCCCTTGGCCGTGTAGCCATGCGCGATAATACAATTATCAGCCATTAACTTGATGTCACTGGTGTCGTAAACGTACGTAAGGTGCTGTGTGTCAGCTGGAGCTTATTCGTCGCTGCATGATACATTGAGGTCAGAATTATATTCATGTCGCAGACGCTTCCAAGTAATCGGACGTTCATAACCGGAACCATTCTGATCAGCTTCAAAAGCCATATCCGCCAGGATTTTTTACATCCAACTTGCTTGTGTGGAATTTGCTTTTTACCACACTTTTCCAGGTCTTTGCCGTAACGCAATTGTAATTCGGAGTAGAGCCATAGTTAGCCGCCACGACGTGGGTAATCCCAATTGGGTTTCGGTATAGGCAGTTCGTATAACAGTTTGAATTAGTTTTTATTTTTATTTAAATTGTACAAATGAAATATAAGTGAAAATTTTAAGGCAGTTAAAATAGAATTTAAGCTCAATTGAAATGGAGAATATAAGTTTAAGTAACAAATTGGTATCTCAATGTCCCGGCAGTTTCGATATCACTAATATTTACTCCACTTGAGTTATAAACCAGTCTCAATAATCCCACCGATTGAATAAAACTGTGCAGTCCGAGACTAAAGTCCACGAAGTCACATAATAGCTTTCCGCAACATAATCAATTTCAGATGAGGCTTCTACAAAGCTGTAAAACTCTCTATTCTAAAAAATTTTCCCAGTCGAACCAACCGGTATGTCCACAACTTTAACAAATAACAACTCAATAGCTGAATTCTTACACAACTAAACGATCCTGCGCCATAAACAACGTCAGAGATGTAAAGGTATTATGCTGTTGGTTGCTACGAGCATACAAACAATTCAAGAAAGATGGTCAAGCACTTGCATTCCTGCATACCTGAAAACACCCTAAATTTGTTCGATAAATTTTAGAATTTTAGTTAAACTTTTGAGCCTAGAAGTTATATTTCAATAAATAGTGGACTGTTGCTAAGGGTATGCCGAGTGCCTAAGTGCAAAATTTCCTTAGCTAACGAGCGCTACCACCACCCTTAGGCAAAGGCCTTCGCACAAAAGTAAAGACCATTAGTCTTGTTCTACCTTAAGAAAAGTGGTCTACCCTTCAACAATGGAGCAACCTTGCGAAACACACGTTCCCACAACTGGTAGTAGAAACTTAGCGGAACAACGCAAGACCATTTCTGTTAAAACCTAAAACATACCCCACATGTTCCTCCCGACCTGGGAACTATGCTGTTGCGAAATAGTCAGCAGACCTGAAAATGCCCAAAACTATTGCTACTGCTTAGGTAGGCTTACGCTTGGCAAGG
>JASANE010004479.1:0-50982 GCA_030248225.1 Trileptium ribeirensis
CCACAAGGTACCTAGAGATTGACTAGATGAATGGTTAAGCAGCTGTAACATCATCAGCTTGTGACCAGTACATCGAATTTATTAGCAGGCAGTTGCTATGGTGTTGCTAAAGTAGCAGTTCCTTTTCGACTGTTAGCAGGACATTTGCTACATTTTTCCTATTATTGTTATAGCTGTAAAATATTCAGTATTACTATTAGTAAATAATAACTATAAAATATATTCGGTACTACGTTCTGCTTACACTATCTATACTATTACTACTAAAACTACAACCGATTCTTCCATTGCTACGACTACTGCTATGGCGCCTTCCATGATTGTCGTTACAGATACTGACGAACTTTCCAGATTTTTTGTGTTCACCAACCCTGTCGTCTTGTACAATATACGCGTCACGTCAATCGAGATGTTATTCTGGTTTGCCTGTCTGATGCAGCACGGACTATGTAATGCAGCAAGATCATTAGCAGGTGATCAGAAGCTGAACATTAAACCGACAGCGATAGCACATTGGGCGCGAAACAAAATAAAGGACGCCCGCATCGATCTTCAGCCCCGCTGGATCTTCCACGCTGCTCGGGTTTACTTCACCATCATGGCGGAACTAATGCGCCACCGAAACAACCAGTTCTACTGGGAAATACGCAGAATACTCCATACCCACGAAGTGGGCAGTTTTTGCTACGCCACCGGAAACTGTTTCGTATGGGGCTGTGGATTACGGGCGAATAAACTGTCTGATGACAACTACCCCGGCTTTAACCAATGGGGCAGGCTACTATTTCGTCTCTGCCGGGAATGGAGGGATGGTGTTTTCATGGAGCTCCAGGATATGGGGGAGTTGTTGATGGGCAACATACTGCCACCACCAGCTTGGCGATATACGGTTCTACTTCTTTCGGACAGCCAATTTCGTCAAGTTGAGTTAGTTGACGGAGGCCGCGTATTCGCCCAGTCCGGGGCCACGTTTTCAATGTTAGCCAGGGTCGTGGAATACCAAAATATAGACCCCAGGGACTATCACATTGTAATCATCAACTGTGGCATAAACGACGCCCAGCGCTCCCAAAATTTATGGCGGGGGTATTTCAGGCAAATGGCGAACATCCTACGCCCTCTACACGAGCGACACTGCCACGTAATCATTAATTCCCCGATTGGCGTTCCGCAGATACCTACTCTTCGTTCATACAACCAATTCCTGCGGTATAAATGCCACGAGAAACTGCGATACCAGAACTTCCACTATTTCGACTTGACCGAGCCAAGTGTCTACAACAAATTTATCGACAGTCAACATCGAACAAACGATAGGTTGCTAGACACAGACGGGCTCCATATCAACCATAGCGGATTTCACAGGATGTGGAAGGCCTGGTGCGGGGCGGTCGCTCATTTGGAGGCAATCACCGTGAATCTCGTGGCCCACCGATATCCCAATGGTGCCTGTCTACCCCGAACCAACTAATAACAATAACTGTAGCGGTGTCAGCAGGTAATTGCTGCCCGCATTAATCAGCTTTGTATATAATTACACAATTGTTATGGACTTCCGGGTAGCGGTGTCAGCAGGAAATTGCTGCACGCTTCGTCGAGTATGATATATATGTGTATAATACCCGTTATGGACTACTGTTTAGCGGTGTCAGCAGGTAATTGCTGCCCGCGTGGTCGATTATGGACTACATATTATTCGTCATGGACCACTGGGTAGCGGTGTCAGCAGGTAATTGCTGCACGCTTCGTCGAGTATGCGTCGTTATTGTCATCGTTGATGTTCATTCACTGTTAGCGGTGTCGCCAGGCAGTTGGTGCACGCCGGTATGTTCATTGTACATTTAAGTTTTGTATATGTTATATTTGTGGCCTATTCCTGTTGTCAGGGAGGACATTTCTCTCGGTAAAATGTGGGATTTAAAATTTGTTGAACAAGCTTGGTTCAGACGTAGTGATTTTCACCGAAATTAATTAAGCATCCGCATTTTCCCGTTATAGTACAATGTTGTATATACGTTTAATTGACTGTATGTGAATGATATTGTTCATGAATTATTTGCGCCGGACGCTAAAGTCCAATTTGGGTACGGATAGCTGAAGAAGTATTGCACGATTCTTGGATAGATTCCATAGATCTTCCAAAATTTTTAACGAGCATTTTATCGTTGGTCAACCGCGCTGGCAAGAAGTTTTCGTTCCGCCGTCTTCATTTTGTCATGAAATTCGAACTGGAAATTATAAATCCAAGAACGAAATCGTAAAGTTTTCATAATCTAGTTTCCATTCCCAAATCATTGGTTCAACTCGTTGCCTGTGAGAATATGCGTGATAACTTATCCAAGAATGTTGTATACTCCAGAAAGACGTCTCTGTTGTTCTTGTATGATTTGATATTTTTCCCGTTTCAAAATTACCATCCGAAAATTTTCAAGTGAAATATCAACATAATTTTTCAACTAATATGGAACAGTCCAGGTTCAGATGGTCCTTTGATGAGAAACATTTATCCAAATTTTGAAACATAACCACAAAGACTGTAAAATTTCAAGGTACGGCTTGATTTACTGTACATATGCCTTATTAATGTAAAATGCGTTGTTGTCTTTGCCTTCGTATGATTTTTATGAACATCGCTTTACCTGAGTTAAGCTGTCAAATATGCGGATACAAAAGTTCTGAGATTTGTTACCAAGTGTAGGACTTTGGTCATATAGGAATACTCGTCACCGTACATTTCTTTACGATAAATTTTATCACAACACAGTTCACTAGATATGTTTTGAATCATTTAAGTTCTGGTAGAGTGTATGGAGTGTTTAAGTGAAATACTGTTGGTTGAGATAATGTTAAGATATCAATAGACAATGTGTCATGCTCCTCCGATGGTTTTAAGACTTGTTTAATCGGCCATTTGTACTAAGAAATGTGATTTCATGATTTTAGCGCAAAAAAAGGGCTATTATGTTCCCAAATCGTCTTTAATTAAAAAGGATATTGGGCACTGTGAGGAGATGCGGGAACGGACGAACATGATAGCCCGAACTCTCTGATTTACTGAGGTTTTCATAGCATCGAATACATTGAACATATACATTCGTGTTGTTACCATGATTTGTAATAAAGCGCTTCAATTGTTAGCTTTTACTCCATCAAAAGTACTGCATTCTTACACAAACCACAAATTGACTCTTACAGTTTGGAAATATCCACACAACGTTTGCGTAAATTAATACACCTCCATATATATATATATATATATATATATATATATATATATATATTATCCACCACACAGCCGCCTGACAGACACCTGTAATACGCTCAGTAACCCTGTTGCCAATGTCGGTAGGAGCTACCAACGTAGTCTGCTCAGAAGCAGAAACACGGTATGATAGACAACAGAGATAGGCAACGGCGAAAAACACGCCAACCTACGCCTCAATAACAATACATTTACACAAAGGAACAGCATTAGCTATTCCAGTATGGAAAGCCTAGAAACGAGAAAATTCATATTCTTCACCGATATATCCAAAATGATATATATCATCAATATATTAACAGCCAGAATAAACTATTATCAAGCCATAGAAAACCATACTAACATTCAAGAATTAGTAGAACCATGAACTCTATTAGAGACATAAATCCATACTATATAAAAATCATATTAACACCGAACTTTCTATACACTATTTACCATCTCTATCAAATATCTAGAACTATAGCTCCTTCTCCATAATATCATCCCTCAAACTCAGAAATTTCTTATAATATACAAAATCATCAACTATCTACATAATATTAAACTAATTACCACAGAACACACAAAAACAAACTACATCCCAACCCTCTATACAAATACAAACAATATATAACAAAATCATAAAATCAAAAAAAAAAAAAAATAAAAAAAAAAAAAAAAAAAAAAAAAAAAAAAAAAAAAAAAAAAAAAAAAAAAAAAAAAAAAAAAATATATATATATATATATATATATATATATATATATATATCCGCGTACATTGATTTATATATCCATCCCTTTATAATATATACTTATCCATACATACACATATATATAGCTAATATATATACTATACATAGTTAATATATACTATACATAACTAATATACCATACACACACATATATATACTACATACATAGCTTATACACATACCGAAGCTGATGCTGCTCATGATCCTGCTCCTCCTCCTCCTCCTCCGGCTCCGGCTCCTGGGCTGTACTCCTCCCTATATACTACTACCGTCATACGCAGGTTTTGATTGAGAAGGCCGCGTGCTGATCTTCATTTACATTTGCATTGACTATCAGTGTATACTAATCATATACAACATGATTTAAAAGCATTCGGTCGGGAATTAAGCCGTTAGTGGGCCAGTACACAACTGATTCCGAACCCGGCCGTTGCCCGACACAAGTTCAGTAAAATTCGAGGGTCCGTCGCACCAATTTAGTACTCGGTCAGAACGATTTGAGATCTCAATGCAAAAGTGCATCGTTTACAAACGTTTATATATTCGCTTTCCTTGCACCGGTATGATCTTGAACGCGGTCGACCGTCAGAGAATCACAAAGTGACACTATTTAACTTTTTCAATATGCATTTGACAAACGGTTTGACCTTAAAGCATAATATGCATTTACACCACTCGAATAAAGAACCTCCACGAGCAGATTAAAAAATTAAAAAATCCCTTTTTCTATCCAGTACCGCAGCAAGATTCGGATGTTACTATTTATAGCGCAAAAATCGGCGCTATATCTATGACATTTATGTACACACCATTTACCCGACAAAAAATTGAAAACGTACCAATTGTTGAGACATTCCCGATTGAGTAAGTGTTTCGAAAATTAATTTTGCGCAATGGAACTTAGGCTCCTTTGTTTTTACGGACAGACTGAGAATACTGGGCCCGATTAAGCTAAGAGATTCTGTTTTACGTGCCAAACTTGTCAATTATTTATAACAGTAATTTTAGTCACGTTTTCCATTGATGGCGGGCTATCGTTTGAGCTAAAATCAGGCACCGGAAATTGAAGAAGTGAACACTGTCTCGTTCTCGGCAAGAACTTAAGCAATCTTTATATAGAAACGAAACGAAATTGTGCCCCACTCAGCGTGCAAAGGCGTTAACAATACGCTATTCATTTATTTTTCACGTTGTGTTTGGATTCGATGGTTGTTCTTTCAACATATGTCGTAGATTTGCACATATAGTCAGACAGGCATAATATAAAAAAATTTCTTATATAGATGAAAATTCTTCCAAAATTTTTATCAAAACTATCATAATTTAGCGTTTTAACCGTAATTTTCACTTTCAGGTTGGATTCAACGGTTGTTTTCAGACATATCACATGGATTTACTTATACAGTCAGACACGAATAATGATAAAAAATTTTGTTATAAAAGCGAAAACTGTTCTAAACTATTTATTAACGTATTGTAATTTAGCGTATTGGCGTGCGGCGTGCCGTGATAATAAACCATTTAGTATCGTAATTTCACCTTAGTATCCATTCACGTATAGTATGTACAAAGACTATTGTTTTATCTTACATCGCGTCTTGCCTGGACAAAATCTATTCTTTCTATATGTTTCGGCCGATACAAGACTGCAATTTTGTGTTTATATTGCTTGGGTGTGAATTCAGCCACAAATACTCCCTTGAAGCAAAAGACTAACCATTCAATCTTTGCCATCGGGAAAGCATCAAAACAAACTTGTATACGTTTACTTATATGATTAAGATGCACGATTGAGTGTACTCTGAAGACATTTTGCTCGACTGCTTTACCACCATATATGTTGGTTGTGTCTTGTACCAAAACATTTCCCGGGAGCAAAAACGTGTTGTTGCCTAAAAGTATGCGTCAAATTCTTTAATCATCGAAAATTAAATGTTTTTTGGGAAAATATGATAAAAAAAGCTTCGACGATGTTATTAGTATGAATTTAGAATTCACGTACCGAAACAATACAGTTTTCCTATTGAAACTCTACAGTTTCGCATAATAATTACTAGCGCTATTATATATACAAATATGACATTATCTGCAGACAGGCAACTGCGATTCAACTGATAATTTTCCAACTATCGTTTAAACAACTTGAAGATCTTTATTTTTGTTTAAATTTTCATTAAATTGCCTGAAACGTAGTATCTCGAAAAGACGTGGAGTAAGAAATGCAGCCTGAAATGCTTGAAACAAAGTACTTGATGTAACGCAAAAGAACATTAACTTTACAGCTGAAAACTTGGCATGTTCAATGTTTGGCTGGCAACAGAAATGACAGATGCATAGCTTATAAACCTAGATTATAGAATTATCTACATTTGTGTTATTATTTCAAAATTACAGGTGCTGCAGTGAAAATTAGCAAATCGGTATCTTCCATAAAATCTGAAATGGTAAAAATTAAAGATATTTCGGACAACATTTGTCAAGCCTTGGAGCTAGAAATATAAGACTTGTTGTTGGTATATTATTTAGCTTTTTATGTTTGACTTTGCGATGTTCCAAATCCTGGAGTATCACTAACATGTACAAAAAAGTCCCACCCACATGTTCAACTGACAGACTGCGGCTGTTTCATAGCCTATGACATTTATTTTTAACAATTGTCACAATGCGCAATAAAAATTTATGATTCACAGCGTCGTAGACATTTCAAGAATTTCATATTGACAATCATTTATTAGGAAAACTGAGTTACATTTACTGATGACTAGGTATGCGTGAGTCCACTTTCAATGCATCACTATTTTACGAAATAGTATTGCAATCTACTGATCAATTTCGCTTGAACCGCATTTATTAATTTCCGTTTCGCGATCGGGAACATTTTATATAATCACGCTATCGTCGGAGGTCGCAAATTGCCGAAAAATGCATGGCATATTAACAGAAAAAATGAGCTGCAGACATAGATCGCTATGTTCAACACGTCGCTTTATAAAGGTGTAAAATCGGCAAAACTTTTCACGACGCAAAGTGTGCTCGTGCATCGCTGAGTGTGTACGTTATTACTGCGACACATTTGTGAAAGCGAACTTTGACAGGAATCCGTTCGTGTTATTGACACGAGAACAACGAAGGTGTACTAAATGATACATTTTCACCATCAAAATAATCTGACTAAACTAAGAGTTGAAGAAGAGCTGCTAGCTTTGAGGCTCCAAAAACGGAGCCAAAATTTATACATTCGACACATTAGTGTTTATAGAAATCACATCTCGATTATAATTGATAAAAAATTTATGACAAGCTTTCGACAACGGAGCAAATTTTGCTCCACCTACAGCGACTATCATCCACACCACAAAACAACGATCAGGATTGCCATTGCGTTGTGTATCGTAACGAATCAATTTTGTAAGTCTTCAGCTGCTGCTAAGCTAATTTTTTTAACATAAGGGCAACGGAATAGACTGTTGAAAAAAGCTTTATAAGGTGGTTGAAGGTTGTTTTACCTAAAACCAATTTCTATTTTTATATATAGCAACATTAGATCCCGAACTCAGAATTGTAGCAAAAACAATCCTTTGCTAGAAACTACAAATTGGTGACATAAATTTTTACATTATTCAACGCTCACTTTTGCAAAACCTTATGGTCTAAATGAGTCTTTGACTTAGCTGTATAGGCGATGTACTTCCATGAATCACGGCACTATAAAATTTTATGTCTTACAACATTAATCACAAATCTTGAGCTAGAACTATCCCACCTCTGTAAATCATGGCACTATAACATTTTATAAGTTTTAGAACATTATTCACATAGATTTTATAAGTTTTAGAACATTATTCACAAAAGTTAATTTAGGGGTTATCCCACGCCAAATCCCACTTCTGTAAATTGTGGCACTATAATATTTTATAAGTCTTGGAATTTTAATCACAAAACTTGGATTAGAGGTTATCTAACTCCTCCTTCCACTTCCGTAAATCACGACACTATAATATTTTATAAAAGTTTTAGAACATTAATCCCAAAACTTGAGTTAGGTATTATCCCACACCTCCTCCCACTTCCGTAAATCACGGCACTTTTATATGATCCTTTCGCTTATCAAATAAAACATAAAGAGTTTCTTGGGCCAAATACAAAATTGCGCACTATCGATTGGGTAAACAGTAGAAAACGTATGTTTTAATGTTATTGTCATTTGCTGAACATAGCCCTGATTTTCAATTTCTAGTATTTCTCAAGTTTAGAATGCACGATTTTCGCATTTGAAAATTTGAGCTGAGAGTATGTTTATAAACACTGTAAACGGTCTACGTTAGTAAAATTCTGTAAGAAATGATTATGTTCTGTACGACAAATTGGTATTGGTACTGTTGTTGTTGTTGTTATCATCATAAAATTCGGCTGCATTGGTATCAGAAGGAGTTAGGAAAAATGAGAAGGGCCACCCGCAACGTGGCAGCCCAATTTTTAGTCTGGAGTTGACGACTGCATTCGAGATATTTTATAAAATTCTGTAAGAAATGACTATTTTCTCTACGACAAATTGGTATTGGTACTGTTGTTGTTGTTGTTATCATCATAAAATTCAGCTGCATTGGTATCAGCAGGAGTTAGGAAAAATGAGAAGGGCCACCCGCAACGTGGCAGCCCAATTTTTAGTCTGGAGTTGACGACTGCATTCGAGATATTTTATAAAATTCTGTAAGAAATGACTATGTTCTGTACGACAAATTGGTATTGGTACTGTTGTTGTTGTTGTTATCATCATAAAATTCCGGCTGCATTGGTATCAGCAGGAGTTAGGAAAAACGAGAAGGGCCACCCGCAACGTGGCAGCCCAATTTTTAGTCTGGAGTTGACGACTGCAGTAGAGATATTTTAATAATCAATGGTTGTTGTAACACAATGTAGCTGTTCTACCTTCACCATTTATATTATAATTATTCGTTGATATTTTCACTTAAAATGTCGTCACATGTAATATAGCTTAAAATTTGATTGAATTTAAAGTTAATTTTTAGTGCAGTAGAAAATTAGCGTAGTTTTCAAAAATGAGTTACAACCTTATAGTATCACTTATCGATAACAACGTTCAATTATAGCGTCAATACTCTACTTGAATTAATACTTGCTAAAATTACATGCGCAAATGTTCAATGTTAAAAATGTCAGTTTTTGGATACTATAGTTGACAATGTGAGAAGCTATCTTGTATTTGAAGAAAACTTTGACGCCGTTTTCGGAAGTTTGTTCAGTCTATTGCTTATATGTTAATGCATTTACATCAAATGCGAGCTATACCCGTGAAGACCAACTGCAAAAAATCCACTATCCAGGTCCATAGCTACACCTTGCATTCATGGTTGGCAGATGAAATAGATTTCACTGACATTTGAAAAAGTTTTGCGTTCAAAAAATCGGGCTTTCATATTTGGAATTCAAACTGAAAAAACAGGAACTTGACTTTTACACGCCCGTCGGAATATTTGGGGTTTATGCAAAATACGATACCCGTTACGTATTCTGAAAGTCATGGGTTAAGATGTTGGATAATTTTCTACAGAAACTTTTGTAGAAACAACCACCCGCATTCCACCCCCACCCCACAACTTTTGTCCACCCCACAACTTTTGTGTAGCCCGCTGTGCTATTGTTTATAAGCGTTATAAAAATGTTTAAATTGATTTTTGTGTCGTTATAAACGTATGATTTCTTATTATAACGTACTTCATTATTAATATTTGCTCATATTTAAGCTAGCGAAAAGATTTTAATTGCCATTAGTAGTGTTGAATTCGAGTGAAGCAATTCTATATGTTTAAACGGCCGAAGTTTTTATTTGTTGGTAGGCTACGGTGCACTTGAAGATGAAGGTGGAACGATTAACGATGCACAACCGGATCGATCAGATCAACACTCTAGCATATCACACTCAACGACGACTACGTCAACGCTACCACCAACAACAACCGATGGCAACTGGGAATGGATACCACCCGGTAAAATGAATTTGATTTTTTACTACATAAATAAAAACTTTGTCTATAATTCTAATTCCATTTTCTATTTATTGATGCTGTTAAGGGTAGCTCTAGTGCGGATTGGCAAGTTGAGCCTGTTAGACAAGTTGCTCATGATTTATGTTTAATGTATTTTCTGTTTTTTAGTCTATCAGTTGTGCATTTACACAGAACGCTAGTAAAGTCGTTTGGTTGCGCAATGCCACGAGTTAAATGAAAACGAAGAACAGATGTTACTAGTTTCGTTCGTTCAGTGTAATTATGTTACAAATTTGATGCCCGATGTGTTACAATGCTAGACCTCTATATGACCAAGAGCAGCCAGCTGTGATTTGCTTTATTTATCGAAATTAAAGATATAATAATAGAATAGACATTGATACAAAATTCCAACCAAATTGGGCAATTCATTCCAAAGTTATTATACATGACAGTTGCATACGTTATCTTTAATTATAACAACTGCACAAATTTACACCTATATTGGCTCATAACATATAATCTATATACTATGATGATGCTACGGAAGGACCAGCATGTATTAGGGAACCACAAACTTTAAGCCAATCCGGTTCGTCTATTAACATGTAATAGCTGATGAAATTTATGGGATCAGATGGCGTCAGATGGCACTCAGATGGCATCAGATGGCACGGAGATTGCATCAGATGGTATTCAGATGGTATCAGATGGCATTCAGATGGCATCAGATGGCACTCAGTCAGATGGCATCAGATGGCACTCAGATGGCACTCAGATGGCATCAGATGGCACTCAGATGGCATCAGATGGCACTCAGATGGCATCAGATAGCACTCAGATGGCATCAGATGGCATCAGATGGCACTCAGATGGCATCAGATGGCACTCAGATGGCACCAGATGGCATTCAGATGGCATCACATGGCACTCGGATGGCATTAGATGGCACTGAGATGGCATCAGATGGCATCAGATGGTGCTCAGATGGCACACAGATGGCATCAGATGGTACTCAGATGGCATCAGATGGCACTCAGATAGCATCAGATTTCACTCATATGGCGTCAGATGGCACTCAGATGGCACTCAGATGGCATCAGATGGCACTCAGATGGCATCAAATGGCACTCAGATGGCATCAGATGGCACTCAGATAGCATCAGATGGCACTCAGTTGGCATCAGATGGCACTCAGATCGGATGGCACTCAGATGGAATCAGATGGCACTGAGATGGCATCAGATGGCACTCAGATGGCATCAGATGGCACTCAGATGGCATCAGATGGCACTCAGATGGCATCAGATGGCACTCAGATGGCATCAGATGGCACTCAGATGGCATCAGATGGCACTCGGATGGCATCAGATGGCACTCAGATGGCATCAGATGGCACTCAGATTTTGAAATAAATAGAAATTCAAGGCCATTATTTATTTGTGTGAAGCGTTATTCCAAAACTGTCACCTCATGAATATATCACACGAAGCGAGGGCTCCGTGAAATTTGAGTAAACCCGGTTTGCTTGTTAATAATGAAAAATGAGGAAAGATTTTAGGCTTAAAAACATAGGTTGTTTTGGCCCGTCTAATAACAGATACAGATAGGACAAGTACAAGGCCAGCATGTACAAATCATTCAGCAATTTTACAGCGAGAACATTATGCTATATAAAACAATCTGTATTTAGCTATGCTATCCTTGCAATAAAATTTAGCTTAGGCCAGTATAATGTGGACGGCTGATAGCCAGCTATGTAATTATTAAGTTTTAAAAAGCCTGAGGCAGATCCATAGGAAAGAGGGTGGAGGTCCATCTCCTCCACCTTACAGACTGTTGGCAAATCTGCCAAATTATCCACTGGCCGCACAGAAATACCATTGGATCCGACTAATAGGGTCACAATAGGGAGTAATTAGGGATCTGTCCGCACCCCCATTAGAAATTCCTGGATCTGTTGCTTACAGAAATGTAGGTAAATGTTTTCAGATATATATAGCTTAAGGCAGTGTCTAGTCTACCACAATCTGTGAAATGGCGCGTACACAACCTATGGTAAGATATGAATGAATATCTGTGTTCGGCATGTAGTGATTAAAGGGCTGAAAACGAGTATTTTTATGAATTAATGTTTTGCATCACCAGTAATAATCGTAGTTTTGTTGGGAAAGTTCTGTTACAATATTATATTTGCAGCATTGACGATGGGTTATACCCATTGGGGCGCTGAGATACATTTGTGTAACATCTGGTTAAAATATCCATTGATAATTTTAAGTGTTATAAACTACAACACGTTTTACCAATCGGTATTTACTATAAATTTTATGTACTTTCCTATACGTTTGCATGAATCCGACTTTTCTGGACGTTGACGTATGATTTTAGATGCTCGAACTGAGAGCATTACCTATTTTCTAATATTTGAGAATAATTACTTTTACTTGTGTACTACGCGTTTTTAGACACGGAACAAGTATTCGATATCAACTACAAATGGGACTCGTTCGGGCCATCTGTGGGCTCTGTCAAATTGGGACCGTATCAATATCAATGTTTGACTAATATCACCCAATGTCAACATGGATTTACGTTACACTTTTGGATTTATCCTCGTGTCGGTAAATATACCGCTGATTTGTTGTTTAGTAATTGTTTGGGATGATACAAGTACATGTAGTGCTCAAGTTTTAAATATTAAGTGACAGGCATTATCAGTGCAACTTTTACAAACTTCAATCCACTGTAAAGCTACCGTCGGTACGATCAGACCAGCTGTAATCCAGGAAAGCTTCTGTAAACTTCTGGACAAGAATAAGTGTTAAAATAAGTGTTGTATTTCACTCGTAACTAACTCGGCTTGAAATTGCACTCGGTTTGTACTCGAAATTCAACGGTATCTTTCTACTATGGCACTGGTTACTCGCACATAATTCGAAATCACTCAAATTATTTTCGAACCGCTGTTATATTTTCCTGAATCACATTTGACCTGAAAGTAAGTCGTATTATTTTCGCGCAGCACTAGAAGATTGACAGGTAAGCTGGCAGCGGCGCAATGGTACTGTACCTTGATGGAATTTTTTTGCGTTCCGTGCTTTTTATCATGGCTAATTGATGGCCGAGTTTTGGCACGTTGTTCTAGTTTCATATAATGCGACTGATTATTCTTCAATAGATTTAGTCCTTACTCTGGAATAATTAGTCATACATGCTCAATATCCGAGGTCCTTGGCGGAGGAGGATTTCGGCGTCCCAGATGAGAGGGGATCAGCTGGTCGGCAGATGTCGGTGCCGTGCGGCGCCTTCGACGCGGGTTAGACCCCTGACACGCCGCCAGGGGAGGTTGGCGAACCTATCGGTTGTCCGAGCCTCAGGAGGTAACCCACTATTTCTTATGAGCATGTATGGTTCGTAGTTCACCTCAATGAAGTTGACGCAGTTGTATTATAGAATTATTAATTTATGCTAATTTATGTTTATGCCATTGACATTTCAAGATGTGTGTTTCGTTGTATTATCCCTTGTTCTTGGAATCTTTTGGAGAGAAGAGAAGATATTTAAGAAATACATCATCACCTCAGTATCCCTATGTTATTCGTTAGATATATAAATGTCAAATATTGATTGTCTTGTAACCAACTATATTGGTAAAGCAACTTATATGCTGACAGATTTTAATTTTATTTACAGCTTTAATTCGTTTTAAACAGCAAAATGTAGTTTTTAAGCTTTTAATACCCACTTGTCAAATGGTGCCATCGCGTACGGTGTGTTGTGTTAATTGAGTTTATTGTGTGACGTATGTACGCACGTGAGTTATTAATTACCTCGCTTTCTGAGTTTCCTTAAGGAACCGAGCAACAGCTCTTAGTTAGCGCAAAATCAGTAAATACTAACAAGGGCAAACTGGTTTTCACCCACCATTTGCCTTCGCAATTCAAACCCGATATGATTTCGCAGAAGTTGAATGTTTGGATGCATACACTCGTTAGGGAGGTATTCAACAAGTACTCAATTTTTTTAACTTCTATGTTTTATATCGCCATCGGAATGCATTGGCACCCCATTGACTATGCGACTGGTTTTTATCCCAAGAGAAAAGACAAATGCAAAAATAAAACTTGATATTGATACTGAAATCTTTTGGATAGTTTATTAATTTGCGTGACTATTTTGTGTCAGAAAACGACGCCGCCAAACGAACGCTGGTTGTCTTTTCGAACGGCGGTCATCGGAGCATTTCGTCCGGATTCTATTTCAAAGAAACTCCGGTTGGCTACGAATTTGGAATAACACAAGCCGAGATGCAATGGCGAGTTCCGTTCGGTCTCAGATCGTCTACTTGGAGCCACATAGCGGCCATGTAGTAAGAGTCGAAGAATTGGCTAATTTTTGTGCAGACAAAATTATCGTCTCCTAAGCTAAACCTTCAAACGATGATTCACAGCTATTTTTGTTTATGCGAAACAAACTAATGACGCATTGAGTGATGTGAATACACCTAAAACACACTAAATGTCAGAGATCTGTCAATCTTTTCTTTAGTAACGCCTTTAATCAAATATATTCGTGCATCGGTGTCGTCGAAATTACGTAACACGATGATCTATCTCGCTGCAGAATAAATTTATTGGGAACTGTCGTTAAAACAGACATTGGCTCTTTTATAAAACTTGGAAGTTTTTCTTAAAACACCAAAACGATTCATACAGTAGGCATTAATATGCACAATATCGATCAAAAATTCACGACTAACGTAGAAGCGATATAATACAAAAGTCCGCAACAATTAATGTTCGCCATAATTTACTACAGAGATAAACGGTGATAAACGTTCTTAAAAATTAGTCAACGGTGATAAACGTCCTTAAAAATTATTCAGCGGTGATAAACGTCCTTAAAAATTACTCAACGGTGATAAACGTCCTTAAAATTACTCAACGGTGATAAACGTCCTTAAAAATTACTCAACGGTGATAAACGTTCTTAAAAATTACTCAACGGTGATAAACGTCCTTAAAAATTACTCAACTGTGATGAACGTTCCTAAAAATTACTCAACTGTGATAAACGTTCTTAAAAATTAGTCAACGGTGATAAACGTCCTTAAAATTACTGAACGGTGAAAAGCGTCCTTAAAAATTACTCAACGGTGATAAACGTGCTTAAAAATTACTCAACGGTGATAAACGTCCTTAAAAATTACTCAACGATGATAAAAGTTCTTGAAAATAACTCAACTGTGATAAGCGTTCTTAAAAATTACTCAACGGTGATAAACGTCCTTAAAAATTACTTAACGGTGATAAACGTTCTTAAAAATTACTCAGCGGTGATAAACGTTCTTAAAAATTACTCAACGATGATTACTCAGCGGTGATAAACGTTCTTAAAAATTACTCAACGGTGATAAACGTCCTTAAAAATTACTGAACGGTGATAAACGTTCTTGAAAATTACCCAACTGCGATAAGCGTTCTTAAAAATTACTCAACGGTGATAAACGTCCTTTAAAATTACTCAACCGTGATAAACGTGCTTAAAATTACTCAGCGGTGATAAACGTTCTTAAAAATTACTCAACGGTGATAAGCGTCCTTAAAAATTACTCAACGGTGATAAACGTTCTTGAAAATTACTCAACTGTGATAAGCGTTCTTAAAAATTACTCAACGTTGATAAACTTCCTTAAAAATTACTCAACGGTGATAAACGTTCTTAAAAATTACTCAACGGTGATAAGCGTTCTTAAAACTTACTCAACGGTGATAAACGTATTACATTAATTTTATTTATTAATATTGAATGTGTACCTAAGGTACCCAAACATATTAATTCTGAAATCATAAATCTCATTTTTCCGGGAGAATAATTAAATAGAATCAATCATTGTTATCCTGATCGTGATGTTTTGTTCATAGCCATTGTGCACAGATGAAGCATATAGACAATACGCTGCATCATACCAATTCAACTTATAAAAGTGTATTATATTTCGACTTTCAAGTATCTGGACAATAATTAAGTAATCTTTTTGAAATTAATTGTACATAAGTAATTTTTGAGCTTATTAAATGTCACAAATAGGTTACAAAATTTTTATTTAAACGCGCATAAAATGTGTAATCGCATCGGCGGATGCGGGTTAATTTTTTGTTCCATCAGACTGTACCGCGTTATACAGAAATATGCGCAACATAATGTGTTTGCCGCCGGATGGTTGCAGCCGTTGTCGAATCTCTAATTTCCAACTAAAATAAGCCCATTTAATGTTCTTATCATCTGTGAAATTTGTAATAATTTGGTTTAAATGTTCGCTGTAGTTATGAACTTACATAGATCCCATGTCTATAATAATGACATATCTGTTATATTTGGCTTAAATGTTCGCTGTAGTTATGGGACTTAAATGTCAACAGTAGTGACATATTTGTTATATTCTGCTCTTCCTATGAAGAAATACGCGGTCAAACCCATATTCAGAGCGAAAATCTGTTCTGATTTTAAATTTTCCGTTTGCATCTTGAGTGAATGGAACCATATGGACAAAACTATCATCCTGAGTGTATAACTGCGTGAAATAGTAACGATTGCACTCTACAGGTCTTCATATATACGAAGAAGCTTGTGTTATAGCTGCATTTTGAAGCAAAATCGGTTCATTTGATGTCTTACATTCTCAGCGGAAGCTCCGAGCTAACTTAAATTATCACAGTGCATGTGTTCTTAAATTGCTATACCATTTACCTAGAGATATTACCAACAACGCCATTTTCGTGAAGCAACAAGAGTGATTATATCATTTGCTAAAGCAAACATTAAATAAACTTTCATTGTTATCTTATAGTGCGGTTTCATCAATTTAAGTTCCATCAAATCAATTTAATTAGATCAATTTAAATCTTATGTGATGTATAATGAAGGAACACGCAAAAATACATTTTTCGCTGGAACAATAATAATTTTGCTTTACGTTCAGCCGCGTAAGTTTCTGTGTTTCACTTAACGTTTTATTTACTCTATCAAGCTAGAAAACAATGACAACACTAACAAGTGTAAATTTGGTAACCTCGGCATAGATAATTTGCTTAATCTGTAATACTTTTCACTGTTTTATAAATTTTTGTGATTACAATGCTTCGCAAGCCTAACAATGATTGATAATGCTCAACTGTCAAAGTAATTTGTGGATCACTTAAACGCCCTTTTGGATTCAGATTAACAGAGTATTAACACATGGTTTTACATTTTTTGTCAAATCATTGATTTATACCATATACCGACTAGCTGTATAATACGTGTTATTACAATTTGGTGTTTACCTTGGGTGTATGCAGATATTAATCCAGTAATAAATCTAAGATCCTTTTTGAGCTTTACGTCAAATATTAACTTGGGTATTATAGCATGGTGGGTATGACTTGAAAATGGCCATCGACAGGGCCGGCGCTACCTTACTATCAAACCTATCAATTGGGGGGCTCTCGGGTTTGTGGGGGGCCCCGCATGTAAAATCATGAAAAATCGGCCCGGGTCTGAAGGGTCCCGCAGAGGCCCTCCAAGGCGAAAATCACGAAAAATTTTCGGCGCTTCGCGTTATCAGTTATCTAAACTAAACTAAGTAGCTAAACAAAACAGTTATCAGTTCTTGCAGTCAGTGAATCGAGATATCAATTAGATCAGCTTCTTTCGTTCTTTTTGTGCAGCAAAATCGTCCGTTAGATTATCGTAGTCTAATTGACTTGCAATTTCGTGTTCAACCGATATGGTGGCCAGAGCACTGAGACGATCTTGGTTCATTGTGGAACGTAGAAAGCTTTTTATGTGTTTAAGCTTGGAAAAACTGCGTTCACCAGACGCGGCTGTGACAGGAACAGTCAGAAATACGCGGTATGCGATGGCCAAATTCGGATAAATGTCGTGAAGATGGTGTTTGTACATGTAGTCCAGCGCGTGAAAATATAGTGTCAATACGTTTTGTCTTAGCGGCAACCTCCTGGTCGCGAACCGATTGCTCCTTCCGAATTTTGCGCTTTTGGGAACCACTTATATAAGATCGTTTCTCAGTCATAATTGCGGAAAATTTAGTAGGCTGATAATATTAATGAATTACTGAAAATACATAAATTACATACATACAAATATATATATATATATATATATATATATATGTAACAGGGCCGCTTCGGCCCTGTCATGACAATTTCAGGACCTTCGTACTCAAAATTGTATTGGGACGCGTTGGCACATGGATGTTTGTAAATAAAAACGTCGTTTATATTAATGAACAATTTTTGTATAAAATGCCGTTTAAGTTAATGAACAATTTTTGTATAAAATGTCGTTTATATTAATGAACAATTTTTGTGTAAAATGCCGTTTATATTAATGAACAATTTTTGTATAAAATGCCGTTTATATTGATGAACGATTTTTGTTTAAAATGCCGTTTATATTAATGTACACTTTTTGTATAAAATGCCGTTTATATTAATGTACAATTTTTGTATAAAATGCAGTTTACATTAATGAACAATTTTTGTATGAAATGCCGTTTATATTAATGAACAATTTTTGCATAAAATGCCGTTTATATCGATGCATACTTTTGTATAGGATGCCGTTTATATTACTGGACAGTTTTGTATGAAATGTCGCCTATCTTAATGAACAGTCCGGGTTCCACGTTGACAATCCCACCTAGCGTAAGTAGCGATTGTCTCCACCCGTTACAAGCGAAGTTTCGGCGCTGTCCGGGGCAATTTTGGATGTCCATCCGCGATTCCCAAAGTGTTCTACCAACCTGCTCTGGTTATTTTCCGGATCCTGGTACCGTAGACGGTGGCAGGCCTTCAAATTAACCCGGCATCCGTCGTTTCGCATGCTTGCGAAGACTACCAAAAGTGTGATTTCCGCTTAGTTTGACTTGTTGTTTTCTGTGACGATTACTTAGTGTGTCGCTAAAACCAAGTAAATTTAATATTTTCGTTCCAGTTCTTAACGAAGTGGTGGGAGACCTCCGCTCGATACTGCTTACCGAACGAGGTAGTATTATTGACTGTGAGTACTTTAGTTAATTCGACCGCCTATTAATTGTGAACTGTAGTGCCGACAGCCTAGCGCAAACGTCGACACAAAATCTAGCGTATTCAAAAATCGATCGAGGTGAAACAATTTGATCTTGGTGCTGACGGTTTAGTCCCGGACTTTCGTGAGAAGACAAAAAGACGAGTGGAGCAGTGGTCAGTATACATAACTTTTAAAAATGTAACGTTTCAATAGTATTTTACGGTTAGCGTTGGTATAATTTTCACAATAACTTGCCATCGTAATGACGTTGTATTTGCGTAATTTGAAAGTTCTTAACCAACATAAGCAAGTTGTTTGAAATTGGTAATGCTTTGTCGTGTTTTACACGTACCTCTGAACTAAGAGCTGTGTGGGTTGGTAGCTCGTTTTCTAAAATTTTTGGGGCCAGAGCCTGAATAGTTGGCTAGTTGGGCGGTGATTTCGTAACGCGGGTTTTTCGACCAATTAAGTCCCACTAGCGCCGTTCTCGTGCTGGTTGAATCACTTATTGTAAGGTTGGAGAGCACTACAGTCAAAAGGCTTATGAAAAGCATAGGGAGCTAAGCAAATCATCAAATATAGTGGCCTTGATTACCCCTTTAGGTGGATTGTGTGTGCACCCTACTAACACGAGGTGTTAGAGTGTATATACGAGCAGGCCCATAAATTGGTGATAATACGTAATTGGCGCTAGGAAAACACAGAAAGGAATAATAAGGAAGAATCAGCGGAGCGAAAATTTTGCACGATCAGCTACATACTTAAGGAGTAAGTACACTAGTAACTTGGCGAACTGAAATCTTACTTGACAGTAGAGAATTCCGCAGTAAAGTAAACACATATAGCAAGTTATATATTATATCATCCGTACCCACGTCGGACTGGGACCACGGACGCCACACAAATTGGAACAACTAGGAATTGATAATCAAATTCGGATCAAAAATGTCATTGCCAGCGAGCGCAAATAGGACACCACTAAGTAGTGCAGCGGGAACGACGAATACAGGAAGTGGCACTGCCACTACGGCTGGTAGTACAAATGGACCAAGTCCTCTCGCTCCGGGAGACCCTCTAGTTGCAATTCTGCAGGAGCTGACGCAATGAACCACAACGTCTCCTATCATTCAATTGCGGGATATCCCACCATTTTCAGGAGCCGATGGACAGGACTATGAAGCCTGGTTGGCTACTTACGACAATTTGACTGACACAAACGGGTGGACTCTGGACCAGAAGCTAATTTGCTTTCTAACTGTTCTGAAGGGGGAAGCCCTCAAAATATACGAGAGTTTGCCCGACTGTCAAAAGCAAACTTATGAGGCCCTTTGCTATAATATGGGCTTCATGTATTCGTCATCGCAACGCGACAAGGACGCTTTAATAACGCTACGCATGCGGGTGCAAGGAGAACGCGAATCAGTTGCACTGTACGGGCTCGACTTGCAAAACCTCGTGGACAAAGCGTTCCCGGAGGTCGAGGGAGAACAACGTGACGCCCTATTACAGAAGTTTCTGCGACAAGGACTACGACGGGAATTAAAATCTGGAGTAATAGGAAAGACGTACCCGTCTTTTAAGCACATGATGGACAAACTCAAATATAAGGAGGACGCTGTCCTAGCTTCACAGAAAGAGGTAATAGGAATACCGGTTCGCAAAAGCTGCCGGTCCAAAACAGTAAACTGCGTGTCATAGGGAGGCGAGAATACCCAACTGGTAGATCAAATCCGTGAAGCTTTAGACGAGAATAAACGCACTGCAGCCAGTAGCGACGCCACGATCGCTCGGCTCATCGACCTGCTAGATAAACGCACCGAACAGCACCAACTGAATACAATGATGCAGAATAGTGTGACCCCAGCAGCCGGCGCTAACGCTATTCCAGCAGCACCCATAGGCTTTCGATGTGGTTTCATAGGACATTTCGCACGGGAATGCCCGTACTACCGAACTGACGTGTACGACCCACTCCTAAATGAGTACACCCGCTTATCAACACGCGCAGCCCCAGGCTACATGCGGAATGCACCCGCACCCATTAACGGTTATCCTAGCGCACCCCCGCAGTACAGCAACCGCCCCCGATACCGAGTAATTGAACACCGACGAGCAGGCCGATCTTCGCGACGCGATGAATGGAACCCTCAGCGAGGACCTGTAGGGTTCGGGCAGCAAGGATACTACCGCCCTGAACCTGCTCCGAATACATACGGAAATTATGGCCGAACCGAATACTACAACCTATCGCGTGGCCGCGATACTAACGAACCCAATAGCTGGCACAATACCTATAACGCCGCACCTAACACGCGTTACACAGGCCCACCACAACAATTGTCAGCTGAGGCAGCACCATTCCGCCCACGTACACCTAGTAACGGCTGGAACAACGCTAACCAAGTAGGATCAGCCCCTCGAGCAAGGCCTTCACCGGCGCCTATGAGTCAAAATGACCAATCTGGTCGCCGCAACGCAGGAGTTATGTCAGTAACTCGAGCCGCTGACCCCGAGCTCGCGCATCGCTTAGATGTCATGCGACACGAAATGTCAACTTTAGAGGGACGCGCAGGAGCTGGTTTGAGTGCTCGGTCGGCACAAATTAACGCAATGATCACTAGCGACAGCGCAAAATACGCACACGAGGACCCAAATAGCGAAGTAGGAAACGAAGGCCAGTGCGAATTTGAACCCGAACCAACTCCATATCAACTGAATTTATTGCAAACGAACCGAACACCAGCACGATTATTGCCGTAAGCGACCAGGTCGTGGGGCGACAATGGAGAGTACAACGTAATTGACAGCGAACTAACTAACACAGTAGAAGTAGGGCGTGATAAGCAACAAGCAAATTATAAAACTGAACGGCGCTCGGTTTCACTGTCTCCGACCCCTGGCGCGCAGGGTGTGACTCGTGACCCTGTGAGTAATGGTCGGCCGACCAACTTATATGTATATCCCAAAATGGAGTCAGCCCGAAGTGATGAGAACCGAGATACCGAGCAGAGGAGTGAGAGGGGAGGAGGAACCGAGAACCTAATGGAACCTAATGATCCTGATATGCCGAGTGAGAAATATGGGAGGTGGCCGTTCGGACTTCGGGGGCCGATTAATAGGGCATCCGTGTCTAGCAATGACCCAAACGCTGGCACGTGTAACCCATCTCAGGCGGCTGCATATCGGAGGAAACCTAGAGGACTTATGGATGCGGAACCTAAGGAACTTATGGAGGATGAACCTAATGGAATGGAACCTAGAGAGACGCCGTTCGGACTTCGTGGGCCGATTAATAGGGGTCGCGTGTCAGGCGATGGCTCTAACGCCGGCACGGCACAACCTGGTGAAACCGCGACTTTCCACAGGCTTATTCAAAATTGTATATGTGTAGCGGAACCAGAAGAACCTGCGGAGGAACTAATGAACTTAATGGAACCTAATGGACTTGCGGATACCGAGAACCTAGTGGAACTTAACCTAATGGAACCTAAAGGATGGAATGGAGTACCAGGTAACCTAGCGGAAAGGAACCGAGAACCAAGGGAACTAAATGACCTTAACCGAGTGGATGCATCCGATACCAAACTGGCTCCCACCAATTTAAGGCGGCTGTGTGAGGCCGCTGTAGCGTTTCAACCGACCGGGGAAGACCGTAAAGGACACTGGTCAGGTGCGATGGAGACCTTCGGGAAACGGGTCAGCCCGATTGTCCTAACTCCGTTCAAAATTCGAGAGCGTATGTGTACCCTAGATTCTTTAGAGGCCGGGGAAGACCGTAGAGGACACTGGCCAGGAGAAGGGAGGCGTTGGGAAGTGAGCCGTCCCGATGGCCCGAGCTCCGTTCAAAATTGTAATTTATATGTAGGATCAACAGATCGTAGCCGTGTCGGAGCGGATATGCCGTGCCCACCAGTTGCTCAGAGCTCGGGCGGCTGGAACGGCCCCACTGGAGCGACGGCGGGACGCTGCCGTTGTGTCCGGGCTGTTAGGGTTCGCATCTCCGTTCTTGCACACTATGGCCGGGATCCATGTCAGCAGTAGCATGGTGAGACACCTCGAAGGCTTATTGGAATTAGTAGCCCGGGTGTTAAACTCAATGAGCATTACCGAGGCTATTACTGAAATATACCGCTCTCAGATTCCTATCCTTCAGACATGCCAGGCGTGCGAGGGACAACACAACACCAATTTTATGCCCACCAGCAGTTGCACTTTTGTCACCTATCATGGCGAGTGGGACTATACGGGAAATTTGTCTGCCGAATACGGCACAGTCCGACCCAATGGAACTATTACTATCCAACCAAGTCGTACATATGGGTTGCACACAGCTCCTCAGTTGACCGCATATAGGGAAGCTAACTTGGAATGGTTAGAAACTGTGACCAACGCACCGTATTTGCTAGACTACCTCGTTACTGAATATGACGAATCCGGTCCCATTGCACCGGTGCTGTCAATTGACCACATCGTATATGCAGTCATAGCGAATGCTATTTTTAAGCAAGTGGGCAGCGTGCAGAAACGCGTAGAACTGCTATACCTGAGACTATTATGGCTACGGCAGACCGCGCAAAATATCTGGCAAGCAGATCCAAACGACGACATAGACGCAGGCTCGATTGTCAACCCGGACGCTGACATAACATTCATTGACGAGGAGGAGCTCGAGAGCGAGTTGAGCACAGCGCCCAGTGACATGAGTGAGGACGAGTTTAACATGTCCGCTATCGCGACGCTCGACTCGGACGATGTAGTTTCCAACCTCGACTTACTCTCGGACAATGACGACCTCGAAGACGAACCGTATTTTGACATAACTGAGAGAAGCCGAGCAATACTGACCAGGTCGGTACGGCCCTCTCAAACCGACTGAGCCAACAATATGCAGCAGCTGCAGAATTGTGGAGCCGAGGGGTTAGATTCGCGGGATTAGTGATTTTCCTGCTTATCGTTCAACAAATGGGTCAAACCCAGGCCATCGCCACGCCATTTTCGGATCAGGTAGCACGTTTAGGGGCCATGGTTAACCAACGAGTGGGGACTCTATGAACCACAGGGTCTGGTAATAACCGCCGCGCGATCCACTTTTCTGTCGATCGTTTTGCGATTGTCCCTAGATGGGTTACAACCGAGCAGGCAAGCCACCGGTATGGCGTGGTGTGTCTATACGCCCAGAGGTAAACCATGCCTGGGAGACTGCTGTCCCAACCCGAATTGTACTACCATGCCGGATCTACAACGCAAAATGCACGGAGCGAGAACTAAGGAGCACATATCAGGGTGTGCTAGATACAAGTTATTATATGGCTCTAATGCGCGAATATTGCGAAGCGAACGTTCATTTTTGTGAAGAGCCCAAGGCTCGTAAGAAAAGATTTCTCGCTGCCCTAGCCGGATCTGCAGGCGTAGTCACAGGATTTCTGGGAGTAGGAGTAGCCTTTACAAATGCAGTGCATCTAAAGGACCTGAACAAACAGGTGATAGCATTATCTAAGGAAATGCGAAACACGTATAGTGTAGCTCAGGGCAACTCGCGGGCTATCTTGAAATTAACACGTGCTAACGAGGAGCTTTACTCCTTCTTGCACCATGAGATGCAGGAAGTGGTTGGCAAGATAGAGCAGGTTAGGTGCCAGGAGCAGCGCTACGTGACAGAGGTACATCGCGAACTAGTAAACCACATGTTTCGCACTATCTTTCGCTCTTCGGTCGACGCCGTCATGGAAGCCATGATGAGTGGGCAGTTATCACCTAAGGTAGTGGATGCCGCGACACTAAAGCGGCTATTCGAAAAGGATTCAAGAATAGGACAAACCATACTAATACGCGAGCCGGCGTTGGCCTACCAATCTGGGCAAATTTACCCAGTGCACATTGACCTGGGCACGTTCAAGTTTGCGTTCATCTTAAGAGTACCGCTAGTTACGTCGGACGACGTCCGGCCTTATTTTCGGATATACAACGTCGGTTGGAACGTACCTGAGCGCAGTGCACACATGAGACTACCTCTGCCGGAATACGCCACGCGAGTTGAACGGGCGCGGTATGAGGTTTTGAACTTGCACGCATGCAACACGCGACCTGGCATTGCTTTTTGCGAAGTTCACGCTTTGGCCACCAACCATTCTTCACGCTGCTTGGATTGGATCATTATGGGCGAAGACGCTCCAGATGACACACGCCGCATATGCAGGAACACCGCATTGGTCGGACCAATGGTCAACCATACCGACGTGTACACTACCGCGCAAGGAGTACTAATCCGAACCGCCGAACCCAAGGCGGTGGTCTCCAAGCAGAAGCATCTCAGCCACGTTACTCGTGGAGAAGCCATTTGGATACCAGAAAATGGAGTCTTATGGTTGTCTCACAGCAATTACACCCAACTAGTGGTCGGACCACTGATGCTCGCTAGTACACTAGACGCTCAGGAGGTCATCGTTCACATCGGACCTAACATCACCATTCATGACTTCCCAGATATTCCTCTCGGGCCTATCACCTGGAGCTCATTAGAACGTGCCAAGGCTACCAACTTACAGGTCCAACGGATAGCCGACGAGCAGTTGAAGAAGGTGATCGACTTTCCGTACATTACGACAACGGGCGTAGCTCCTTACCTGTGGATGCTCGTTGTGCTGGTAGTTGTGGGTATAGGGGCTATTATTTACTTCAGGAAGAAGGCAGGCTTCTGCCCTAAACGTATAAGGGGACGCTTACAACGCTGGTGGAGACAACGACCATGTAGTCAGACGGACCCAAGGAAACTTGAACTGAACATCAAGATCGGGAACGAGTACGGCACACCGGACACTACTCGGCCTACGGTCTCAGCTCCAGCCGCTTCCGCGGAACACCTGGAATTGCGAACACTGAGCCCTCGTCGATCGGCTCGACTGAATAACCCCAATGAGGACGAGGACGTTGTTCTGGTGGAACCTACGGAACTATTTGCAGTATCCGAGCGTGCGCAACGCAGGGGACATCGCACAATATCTTACCACCGACAAGTCAATGCCATGCACCACATAGACGCCCCGTTGCTCATCAACGCTTTTATCTACCGGACACCAGTCCTTACGTTGATCGATACAGGCGCGGACGTTTCTATCGTATCACAACATCTGGTAAGCAAGCTAGGTCTTCAGACCCGTCCAGACGACTCGACACGGATAGTATCGGCCACCAAACAGGAATTGGCGTTGGATGGTAGCATAAGTGTACCTTTATCGATTGGACCTATTAAGGTACAGACGGAATTCTTCGTTACCCAAACCGCTCCGTACCATTGCATTCTAGGAACAAATTTCTTGTCGCAACTGCCAAAACGCATCATAAATTTTCGCGAACGCTGTTTAGAAATCGGCATAGACGAGGAAGAAGCCAAAATACCCTTCGCAGGTTTAGAGCGTTATGACCCACCCTTGATAGCAGTGATGTGCAGAAAACTCACCACTATCGAACCAAACGCCGAGACGTTTATCAGCGCTATCCCCGAAATTGCGGACACAGGTGTAGGACCCGCTCTATTTGTCCCCGCTCCCGAAATGACTGATATCGCAATGGCACACACATTAGTGCTCAGAAGTCAACGAACCATACCGATCGCAGTTATCAATTTTGGTAACACACCGGTCACCATATACTCAGGACAAACTATCGGGCACATAGAGGTCATGAGCAATCCAACTATACAATTCCTTAAGGACACAAATCAGAATTTGATACGATACGAAGAACATAAGGAGGCTAAGCAGCTAAACCATATCACTACCCACCCCGAGAGGATTATCGAACACATTGAGGCAGGCAAACGCTCCATTGATCATGAACGGGCACAAACAGTATTGAGTAAGGTAGATTTCGATAGGACACTACTATCGCCCTTTGAACTAAAACAACTGAAAACCGCAATTCGACGTATTCAGCACACATGATTTTGACCTTGGACGATACACGGAACACCGACATCGCATAGAAACAGAGGATGCAAAGCCAATCAAACAAGCACCGTATAGACTAGCGCATTCTTTACGCGAACCCCTTAGGGAAGAACTAAATAGCATGCTAGACGCAGGCCTCATAGCCCCATCGAGTTCACCTTGGGATCTCCGATAGTGTACGTAACTAAAGGCGATGGCTCTCTCCGACTCTGTGTCGACTTTCGGAAGGTCGACACCGTAGCAGAACAAGACGCCTATCCACTGCCACGCATAGACGATATACTAGGGTGCCTCAGGAATACGAAACTAATGTCCAGTTTGGACCTAAATAAGGGATTTTGGCAGTTAGAATTAGATCCCGAAACTAAAGATAAAACGTCTTTTGTGACGGTACACGGACATTACGAGTATAATGTCCCACCGTCAAATACCCCCGACCCACCCGCTTAGGACACAACGTATAATTAGCACCGATACACCGCCTCACGGCCCTCGCGCCCGGTCTCGTCGAGCCCGCCCTGCGTCATTCGAACCAGGCACCCCCAATCCCAAACAGCCATTAGCCATGGAAGAATTAAAACCAGACCCCCAAACGGCATTAGCCATGGAAGAATTCAAACGTCCGGAAACGTTGAAACAACTCCAAAGTTTCTTAGGACTTGTAGGTTATTACCACAAATTTATCCAAAACTATTCGGACATCTGTGAGCCATTAAATGAACTAAAACGTAAGGACACAGAATTCAAATGGACCCCTAGGTGTGAGGAAGCTTTTAAGAAGCTGAAACAAGCACTGCTAGATGAACCGGTCCTAATCCACCCTGATTTCACGCAGCCGTTTATCCTGCAAACAGACGCTTCCGGATATGCTATGGGTGCAGTGCTGTCCCAGAAAACTAAGCAAGGAATTAAACCCATTGCGTACGCTAGCAAAGCCCTTCTCGATTACCAACGCAGATACCCCGCAATAGAAGCCGAAGCTCTCGCTATCAGGTGGGCCGCATTACACTTCAAGCATTATCTCGTAGGGCACAAATTTCACGTCAAGGCCGACCACAAACCACTTAAATCCCTGTTTGATAAACCACCCAGAAATTCACGTTTATCTCAATGGCGAAGTGAGCTATTGCTTGAGTTTGGGGGATTCGAGATACTGTATAGGCCAGGTAAGGAAAATGACAACGCAGATGCCCTATCGCGCGATCCTAGATACGACCCGTCTGTAGTTGAGGAACTAGGAGACACTTACGAAGTCCTTATGATGGGCCGAGGACGACCCACTGGACCTCGCCCTCCAACGACCTGTGCAGCATGGGATCAATCGCACCTGCCGTATCCCGTACTCACTGTTACCCCGCTTGCAACGGGCCCGCCAACCCCTATAATAGGAAGTCCAATAGCTCCCCCAGGCCAACCTAACTCCGAAGCAATCCCATCACAATTAGTCGCTGACCCACAAGCCGCCACAGTACCACCTGCCACGCTGAATGAGCAAGCAGCCACGCTAAGTTCTATCCCGATTAGGATGGGTTCAGGAGAAACCCCAGTGATGCCGGTCCGTACAACCACCATCTCGGGTTCTGAAGGCAGACCTCAGGCTCGAGGACCCAAAAGACCGTTTCGCACCGAATCAGAAACAATGGGCCTAAGAGCGACCACCCTACCGACCGAACGAGAATTTGATAGGCTCATGAAATTAATGATGCACTACGAAATCGAGATACTGCCAACCGTCCGAATTGAGGACGCACAGGACACACACGAAAATATATATCTGCCATTCTTTTCGGATCTCCCAGATTTCAATTTAGTACGGCTCTTACCGTATATACAACGAAATGACCCGGAGCTGGGTCCAATTTGGTGGTATCTTTATAACAAAACACGGCCTAAGGCCGAATTGGGCGCGCTAAGAATTGAAATGCGGGCACACTATTTTGAGTTAGCCGCGGATACCAAAATACTATATATGCATCCGTTACAACCCGGAGATATAAATTATAAGTTATGTGTCCCTATCACGCTCGTACAGCAAATACTCAAACACGAACACAATACTTTATATGGAGGACATCCTGGCCGTGACCGGCTTATAGCTAAATTGAAACAGTTCTATTATTGGAAAGGTATGTCCGAACACGTACAACAATGGATCAGGCGATGCACCCTATGCCAGTCCGCGAAGGACCCAATGTCTCGGATAACCGCCGGATTGGGTAGGGTTCCGTTGGCAAATCAATCAATGTACCGTGTATTTGTGGACATACTGGATATTCAAGTTAGGTCGCAGGCAGGCAATCGCTATGTTATTGCATTCATAGACGAGTTCACAAAATTTGCAATAGCAGTGCCAATAAGGCACCAGGATGCTCACACAGCCGCCCACATATTCCTATATGAGGTAGTCAATAGAGCAATACGTAACGTTCTTGGTTCAGTTACGTATTGCTGAAAATATTTTCCAAACGAGAATCGGGTAAATATTGCTGCTATAGTCAGTATCCTTATAAATATTACTGCGATTTGTTTTACAATGCAACTTTGAACTATTTGGATCCAACAGGTGATCTAATGAGTTATCCGTTCTGTTTTGTCAAACTTTTAGTTAAGGTTGATCTGTCTAGCCAATATTTAAAACGGCGATGACGTTTAATGCAGCGCTGTCATAGCAGAATCTAATGCCCATCCCTACCGACATTTTCACTCGGCAACACCACACTGGAAACGCGTGCACAGGGCTTTGCTTTAGACGACTGATGTGACTTAATATATTTGTACTTGTCTTTAGACCAAGAAGTGCGGCAGGTATCAATTCTTGTGGCCTGTTCCCGTGGTCGTAAAATAGTATACTTGTTTATATTTTTTAATACAACAAGTATTCTTACAGAAGGGTTATTTAAAATCTAAAACCAAATGACGCCACATTGTTTTGGCTTCCCTCAGAAATGTGAGCTCTTTAGTAATTACTGTAACCTTTTTAGCAATCTATGTTAGCGGTGAACCTCTTTGTGATTAACAAATTATCATCGAAATTCAACATATGAAAACGATTTCATAATTTCTTGATATTTATATATAAAGCTAAATATTACTGGGCGCAATAAGAACATTTTTATTATTTTAGCGAGCAAATGAATGTTTAAACGGATTTTACAGGGATTATTATTGGTAATATTTCTTTAAATCATTAATAATTGAAAAGAAGTAGGAGAGGATACCATGTCTAGGACTTAAACGAAAATACTGGGATAGCTTATTTTCGAATAAGAAACAATATTATGCGTGCTACAATGTTTTATTTAGTTCATTTTCGACAGTTTTATAAGGTTAGCAATAGAGATATTTTCTGTCACGTTAGCAATATATTATAGACGTCTTTGCATACACTAAAACAACTCTTTAACTAATTCTCAAATTTGCATTTAACACTGGTTCGCTATTTTTCTTTCTTATTGATATTTTAATGATTAGGGCAATATATGGTATTGTTGAAAATAAAAATATATTTAGCCAAAAGCTCATCGGTTTGCAAAAAACAAAATAGAGCAAGGTTTTCCTGTATGTTACTTAGACAATGTTTTCATACTGTTTCCATCCAATGTTTGGCTTACTTTATTAACACGTCCTTCGCTAAATCGAAAGATCTTCCCGTCTAAAATGAGCGATTCGTTCCAACTTTGGCTGCTGGAAAATCTTGCTTTCATCATTGCTGCACCTTGATTAATATTTGTTACTATTTAATGTATTATAGTCAATACATACGGTTTATACATTCATTAATATATTATATTGAAGTTATATTAAAATTATTAATCGTCTTCCAGCTTTCATCTTCTTTTAATATATGTGTACGCTTATATGATTAATACAATATAAATGCGAAATGACTATTGTCGCATCGGAAATCAATAAGTTTGTCGACAACACAAATATTTTATATCATTTGTATCTAATACAAGTTGCATAAAAAGAAAATAGAACTGGCAATGCACCCGTCAATCTAGGTAATTGGTTTGGGTCACAACAGCAATTTTAGTGCCAATAATAATTCTGTTGGAACCGTTGACGCTACAGCAAGTATTTTAAATCACGGGGTAAATAGATTTATGCCCGGGTTTTATTAATACTAAACACTCTATAATGTTATCTAAACCTTCTAAAATATTATAATATCTATACATATATGTAATATAAATTGATATATATTTATTAAATATATGTTATTTAAATTAGGGATATTTATTAAATGCACGAAAAATATTACATGTACTTGCATAAAAACACGTAAGGCCAACTTTTGGAAAAAGTTTGTACAGTTTTAAATGTGTCTACAGAATTTCGGTTGGTGAAAATATATTTTAATGCATGATATAATATTTCTGAAGTACATTTTGTTGAATAATTTTTGTTTCGTTGACGTTACCCTACGGTTCAATCTAACATAGTCATGAAATACGTCTCGTTATGCTGCTGTAATACAAAGCTTCTTTATAAAACGAAATGCAAAGTCCAAAATGAAAATGTTAACAGGAAAAGGTTATTTGCGTATTATATATCTATATTTAAAACATGGTTTTTATATTACACACTAGTCGAATATGGAACTTAGATTCCCATGGTAACAAATCATTGCCCACAAAATAGGCTTTCTGTATGACATTAAATGTATCCAACTGCTACGCTACTTATACCGATATGCTGACGGTGGTATAGCGTAATATATATTTTTGTGTATTAATACAGACAGCTTGTGGAAACCCAATGTTTCTATAAGCGCTCCTTTAGTGTAGATAGGATTACCGTTGTTGGCAATTTGTTATGAAATTGGTACTGTCGTATTCAATTTCATATCAACCGTTGAAACTGTGCTCTTTTGCGATTCGACTTGATCAATGTTAACATTCCTGTCAAGTTCTAATTCACACGTGGGTTCTTTGCTTACCTAAAGCACCAAATGTTAGGCGATATTTAATGTTTAAAACGTAATTGCATATATTGTGTATGTTTTGGATGACTAACTTTTGATGGCCCACCTTAGTCATAAAATTTTAAATTTAAAAGACTTCTAGTATACTTAAAATTAGTGAAGTTGGCTGTTATTCGAATGTCGCTCGGAGATAAGCAATTTGATACTAATATGAGATTGATTAAAGAACTTTAGCAAACTTTAGTGCAATGCGACTGCAGTGATATAAACTAGAAACGTTCAAAACCTGCCATATTTTTAGTGCTAAATGAAAAAATTAGCTATAGTTACCATGGCAACCTTATTAACAAATGTGAAGTAATCGGAAATACGGCACATTAGGTGACGCAGAAGTCAACGACTTCATCCTATTCTTCATATTTAATACATATGACAAGATTGAGGATTTTGTATATCTATTCTGAAATAATTGAGGATACAATGGATACAGTATTTTTTAGTTTACGGCTCGTATACTCTATAAATAAGTGTAGCGAGGATAGCCCCTACTATCAGTCATTTTTGACCCACCTGATGGTAAATTTATCATACTCTCACTCATAATAATTATTCCTACCCACATCTTATAGTCTTCTAAAGGACAGGCTACGAGCAGATAGGCGGTTTTGCCTGAGACCAATTTCAGATTACGTGCGAGAAATTTTTACCTATATTTTCTTTACCTTCGGAAAGGTTTTTTGCACACATGTAGGGCAATAGTTGCCTGCAAGCGGTTAAAATTACTCGCATATACATGCGACCATTTTCGAATAAGGCAAAATTACAGGAGGTGAAAGTATTACTGCCAGGTGAAAAGAATTGGTTGAAGGTAAAAATTTACTCGCGGGTAAAATATGCCTACTCAAAAGTAGATATTATTACTGACGAATAGAAAAGATACCCCGTGTAAATTTTTCTCTTATTCTTACTCCTTATTAAGAATTCTACAGTTGAGGGTGAGGGCAATGGTAGGACAAAATTTACTCGAGGTCAATTTATGTGGGGGTAATTTTGTGCACACGGGCATACGTGGCCAATACAGTGATTTATTTATTTTACAACCAGTGAGAAGTGTATATATAATTTTGTCGTAATATTCTGCCATATATTTTCATCTTTCCAGTATTCCTGGAATAAAACAGCTAGGTTTCTGTTTCTCGCTATAATAAATTCCTTAATCTTGTAGTTCAGGCATGGCATCCAATGACGTTGATATTAAGAATCCTAATGCGGGACTATATTTAAGGTGACCCCGCTAACCATCCTGTTTTGCAATTACCGATATCGAAGCAACATCCATTGAAAGGATATTCGTTTAGTATATTTGTTAGGATAACAACTTGGATATTCGATTCGATTCTTTGCTATCGCAGAAATGAAGGTTTTCTAAAGGGGTATTGCAATTCCGTAACATTTCATAGCGTTGAAACAGGGTTCGTATCTGTTCGCGAAGGAATTTAATGTAACTGTGAGGTCATAAGTGGAACGGTCTATTATTTATCAATTACTCTGGGCGATGGGCGAACAATCCCCTTGTTAATAGAAATTCAACAAAATTCTGTTCGCAAACAAATTTGATATTTGGGAACAAAAACTAGCATTTTCTGACCGAATAGAAAATGTTCGGTGATGAAAATTTACACAAAAAACAAAATAGGATGGCCAGCGGGGTCATTTTAAGTTTAGTTGCGCATACTGTCTAACCAGTTTGAAACTACCACTGTGCTGATTGGTTCGTTGAGGTTGGTCTGGTGTCGCTCGGAACGTAGCTCAATGTTTTTGTATATACCGCAGCAATTTTGGTCAAGGTAGACCTGTGGAGCCTAGGTGAAGTGCAGACAGATGTCGGTGCGTAGTTTCCTCGAAACGCAGTGCCAAGATGATTGTTTTTAAATTTTATAAAATAACATCTTGATGTTATTTTAGCCGTACTTCTTGTTATTAATTGCAACATGACTGAGCAAAAGCTACTATGCTGTCTGCAAGTGGCTCATACGCTTCATGTTAGATTCGTAACGAAATAGCTACCGTATAGTTCTGCAATCCTGGAATCTCCAAGGGTAGTAGGGTCAGCCTAGGCATATTTAACAAATAGAATGTCCGTTTTTGCTGTCTAATGCCTTGTTTCCGCCAAAAATTTGCCTAAATTTTAAGTAATGTGTTACAATTTCATACTAAACACTAAAAGAAAATATTTTGTGCCAAAAAGTCGCTCTACATTACGGTCATGCACAGTGGAAGACAGTTGGTCCCACTTTAACCTTTAGTGAATCATTTATTATATATGAGAAACTGGATCATGAATTCATAAAAACAAAATACTATGAATCTGGAACTGCCGTTCAAAAACCGAACATTGAATGTTTGCCTGCCTGGCGCATTCTCGTACCAATGTCATGACATTTAGATTTGTTGATTCCCTGTAATAATTAAGAGAAAAATCGCTTTTTGTGAAAAACCTACAGTCGATAATGATCTCGCTCGTTACGAGGTGCACTCTGATAATATAATATTTTCTGATTCTATATTCTGGCCTCAAATATATTCTGATTTATCTAATAATTATAATAAGGCATATTTATATCTTTTTTGTATTTTCAGCAGTTCGGCTAACAAGAAAATATTATATTAACCGCTGTAATAAAAGGCTGTCGAGGACTAATTATAATATTCAGTCAACTGAAAGGGAAGCGCGCAACACCGGATTAATTTTATAGACATTTATGAATCCATATATATCATAGGTGCTCACTGCAAACAGAAGGTATGGAAGGGGCCATTAGGTAGGTAGAAAATGTCACGATATATTTCATTCCATTAGGTAGCTATGACCGATTTATCATTTATATTTATCGTATATATACTTTTTCCATTAATATTTCAATACTATCATGCTGTTTTTGTAGCTCTCGAAAATATACACTTACTGTAAAATTCAGAAAAAACTATAAGCTTTTATGAATTACATTTGCAGAAGTTTGCCTTTCGTGCAGCGCCCACCCCCCTCTCACTGGAATCATTATCGTTTAAGCCCTTTCTTTAAACAGAGAGATATTAGAAACCTATCACATATATTAGTGAGATACTATATACATATATATTTTATATGTCTTATATACTATTGTAACAGGGCCGTCCCGGCCCTGTCACGAGCGTTTCATGACTTCCGTACCCAAATCGCGTCTAAACGTGTTTGAATGGGAACCGCTCTACATAAAATGTCGTGTCATATCACGGGAACCGTCTTGTATGAAATGCTTTACCAACCGTTCTGTATAAAATGTTATACTTTATCAGTGAAGTTTGTATAAAATGTTATACGTTATTCGCGAAGTTTGTATAAGATGTAATACTTTATCAGTGAAGTTTGTATAAAATGTTATCCTTTATCAGTGAAGTCTGTATAAAATGTTATACTTTTTTCAGTGAAGCTTGTATAAAATGTTATCCTTTATCAGTGAAGTCTGTATAAAATGTTATACTTTTTTCAGTGAAGCTTGTATAAAATGTTATATTTTATCAGTGAAGCTGTATGAAATGTTATATCTTATTAATGACGTTTGCCTAAAACGTTATACCATATCAGTCAAAGGTTATGTAAAATGTCGTACAATATCCATGAACCGTTTCGTACTTCTTGCTGTAATTGCCGAATTTGATCACCGGGACGAGTGTTGTGTGGGGCACGCGGGACGAAATAAAGAAATTAGATTGATTAAGCTGACTTAGGAGACTGGACACTACGCTCTACACCCGCAGAAAGTAGGCATCGCACAGAGACCCCAACCAGTCGCCGCTTCGCGTTAAAACCTTGACAGTGATGACCGTCCGGGAACAGGAGGCCCCTGGCTGCACATCCAAGAAAACGCGCTAGTTAAGAATGAAATTAAAAATATCAAATTTACTTGGTCTTAGCAACATATTAGGTAATGGTCACGGAAAGAAGCTAGTCAAAAGTAAGCAGAAAGCACACTTGTGGTAGCCTTCGCAATTCTAAGGGACGACGTATGCCGGGTTAATTCGAAGGCCTGCCGTCGTCTACGGTACCCTGATCCGGAAAATAACCGGAGCAGGCTGGTAGAGCACTTTGGGAATCACGGATGGACATCCAAAACCGCTCCGAACAACGCCAGAACTTCGCCTATAATACTTACGCTAGGTAGGATTGTCATTGTGGAACCCGGACCATCACTTTCCATGCAGTTAGGACATATCATATATAAAATATGTACACGTATCTATTTATGTGTGTGCCCTGTGGACAACGTCTTAGGCAAAACCGCCGTGTTTCTGTAGCCTATTACAGTATGCAACCAATACAAACCCCACTTTCTAACATTCCCGCCGCCATACCCCGCGTCAGAACCGGCGCATGCGACCCCTCGTTTTGTTCACCGTGACTAGTTGAATCCAACCATATGCTTTGAACCTCCGCCCGAATCCCCGCTGACCCACGACAGCCACGCGAAGATGCCTAGAAAGCCGTTGACAACTGCTGATGGGCGCCGACAAATCGAGATTTTTCCCTCCACTCTAAAATGGGCGAATCGCCCCTCGTTAGATTCGTCTCGATGAGACATCTCCAAAAATACCCGGCGGGTCTCGCTCCGCCGCCCCGTTAACCCGTACGACCAACAAATGCGCCCCCCATTGTAGCCACGACTCTCTCTCTAACCGCACCAATTTTAGTACCGTTTTTACTCCTACCGCCCCAGTGGCGATATCACCCCTTGTTCGAACCGCCGTCGGACGCTGAGTCCAACGATACCCGGCGGGCGTCGCTCCGCCCATCCGTTAACGCAGGAGAGCCCGCAACAGCTCCCCACACTAATACATAGAGAAACCCAAAAGTGGGTTCCGACCCGCCTTTACGTCTAACCCCCTCGTGTTTGGTATCAATCGACCCCGTTTTCCGTCCTGGGACTGAATCTGACCCCAGCCCCTCGAAAATCCCCCCGGATTCCCCTTGTCCCGCTACCCTTCCCACACCCGCCTCGTGTCCTAGCTGTCCTTTCGCTTTTGTCCTCGCTCTCTCCCTAACTGACGTTTCTGGTCGGTTTTCTTCTTTGTTGCTGTGTTGTTGTTGTTTTTGGTGTGTTATGAGTGTGTGTTTATTTTGAGCGACCTTTCTGTCGCTCAGGACGCCGACATGTCTAGTTTGTGTTGCGTGTGTATGTGTTAGTGTGTCTTTCATGAGTATTGGAGATATCTATATCTATATATAAGGACACGACATAAACGAGGACGGACAAGGACAAAACATACAAAAAGCGCTAAAATTTCAGAGTTTTACGGACGGACGAAACGTGAACGGATAGGACAAACGGGGGGGGGCGATTTAGGGCCCTCCCGCGGACTCTAAGGGCCTTGGAGTAGGGCGCCTGACCAGACAGGAGTGCTTTAAGGGTTGTCCCGTCTCGGGCCTCGAGACGGATGACTTCCCGTCGTCGGCTTCCCCCCGGCACGCCGTCGGAACGAGAGGTTTCGCTGAAGATTTTAAGTTAAGCTTGAATTTTTTCGACGTTTTGCTGTGTCCTCGCGACTCGGGTCACCTTCTATGACGAGATTGAGTTAAATCGACGAGCGGCATATCTCGATCACAAAGGGGAAGTCGTTGTTTGCCGACCCAATTAAGACAGGAAATTTAAACAGTCCGAAATAAGGGACAGATTGCAACTTTTAAGGACATTACAGGGAATTGGGAGACGATTCAACCATCTTGGGACCGGATGTTATCTTAAAGACGTGGGCGTTGGATTGGATTTCAAAGAACATCCGGCGCTAATTACAGGTTACTCAAGCTTAAAAGCTCAAGTTTCATGAGAAAATCGGGGTTAAAATCGCAGATGGTCAACTTCCGAGTACTCGGAAGATTCAAACTTTAAGTCGGCAAATTTAATTGAAGCCGACTCTCTTTAAGGACATCGACGGTTTACGGTAGCTGTCAAGACTCGATTTTCCGGAAGTGTCCCCAATTGGACGCTGAACTAAAACCCAAGAAAAATGGGCGTTGCCCGACCGACGACGATTGGACGGCAACAAAATCGCCATCATAACATACAGGCGAAAATTCCGAGCTTCGCGCGACACTCGGAAAATACGAATCAGTTCGACTTCGACAGCGCGGAGTTCGGTCGACTTTACTGACCGGCTCCGACGCACTCTTTCATTGTTCATAGTTTTCATTTGGCTCAGGTTTTCTCTCGCTTTTCGTTTTCGCTTCGGATTTACTCGATGGACGGAAGATTTCCGCGCAGGTACATACCTCGCGAAGGGGGTTCAGCTGGTGCTGCCCCGAGGATCGACAGTCGTAAGTGTGAGGAAGGCTTAGTGACAACAGGGGTTTACTTTCCCTGTTAATTGAAGAGTAACAGACTGTTCGTTTGGTTTCCCCGGAACGTAGCACACCCCTCGTACTTAGGTAGAAACATTCTCGTTCGGGTTCTAACTCCCTGTTCCCACCGGAATGCTACACCTTTTCCCGTTCTGGAATTAATCATCAATATCGAGTTCCGACGTAGGAGACGTTAGGCGGTGATACAGAGTGCAGTGAGAACTGATCAAACCTATTCGAAGTCTTTCTGATTCCCCGTGGTCTTAGGTAAGGTACAATAAATTGGACGCCTCTCGTCCAAATTTCACATGATTTGCTACTCTTGAGTTAGGGTCAACGAATTTTCCTGAGCTGGCCACGGTAAAATTTCTTGAACGCGCATAACACAAAGTAAGGTCTGGTTCAATGGTTTGCTTTGACGGTTTTCCAAATTTACAGGTTAGTTGAACGTCCAGTGCTCATGCCGTGTTTGAGCTTGGACAGAATCGCAGATTAGGGACGGAGGAGTAGCCTCCGTCGGGTTTTAGGAAACCATCAAAATTTCATTCTGTTTTTGAGTTAAGAAAATTTGGGAATACAAAAGACAGATCAAATTCTAGGCACACTAACTTGAGCTTAAGGTGTTTGCTGTTTTCACGGAACGTTTTCTAGGAATCGTCTCGGCATAGTTGTTTAAATCTGATTCTAAAGCGAGTATTTGTAGGCGTCTCATTTATACGACAGCCTCTTTAGAACGACTGACCGGAGTACTTTTAGGTGTCCGCTTGACCTAGTATAATCAAAATGAGCTGGAGGAGCCAACCCCCAGCCGAACAAAATTTAGCCGACATCGACCGGTGACGATGGTGCATCGTTTAGTAGTAGTGCGCCAGTTTTGGACTCAAATAAGAACGTGATCAAAACGACTAAATTTACTAACGTTCGCCATTGCAATACACAATGGTCTTCTCTGGAGACCATTGCTCAAATGAAATAGAATTTAGGCTTGCCCCTGCACCATCGCTAGAAACCGCCGTTGCGGGAGAAACACATTGTGTCCCCGCCTTCAAACAAAATTTTAGGACCTTCAAAAAATTAAAGAAAACTTATCTCCTCGCCCGGGCCATTTCGGCCCCAAACCGGGCGAGGGCAAAACCCCTTTTTTCTTTTGGAGCGAGTTGATCGCTGAGTTTAGCCAGGTTTCACTATTTATCACGAGTGCCCGTTAGGCTATGTACTATGTATGCCAGGGTTGGAAATTATAGACCCGTAAGTCTAACATCCAGCTGCTGCAAATTAATGGAAATGATAATTGAAGATCATATTTCAACCTATATTGACAATAACTGCACGCTGTATCCAACTCAGTTTGGTTTTATGAAAAATCGTTCTGCAGATCTACTACTGCTAAATTACTGAATGAACAACAACAACAATATGGGATAATAAAGATTTTGTAGATGTAATTTTTTTTGATTTTCAGACGGCATTTGATACCTTCCCTCATCGAAGACTTCTGTGTAAACTCAGAGGGTGTGGATTCGATGATAAACTACTACAATGGATCAGGCAATTTTTAATGAATCGTACACAATCGGTCTTGTTGGGTAACTATCATTCTGTAGATCTAAGGGTCATGAGCGGAGTGCCCCAGGGCTTCGTTTTGGGGCCAACATTGTTTATACATTTATTTTATTGATATTGATGAATCTTGCAGCTGTGCCATTAAAAAGTTTGCTGACGATGTAGGCTTATATCGGTACCTAAATAAGCATTGCCCATCACGTGACAGTGATCTGTTGCAGTTAGATTTAAATGGTGTTTCTGACTCATGGCTTATGAATTTTTCAATCAATAAATGCATGACATTGCATGCCGGTTAAGGCAACCCTATCTACAAATATACTTTGCATAATAGTGCTATTAAATCATGCGACAATGTTAAATATTTGGGCATTACATTATCGTCTAGTTTGAAATTCAGTAATCACTGTTCTATTGTTAGTCGAAACGCACTTAAGATAGCTTCAATAATCAGGAGATCAATGGCACGTATTTATCCGCACACTTTCTTAAATTTGTATAAATCATTAATTCGTCCTAAAGTTGACTACGGCATGATAGCCTGGTCTCCTTATACCGTTATATCATTCATTGAGTCGGTTCAACGGAGAGCAACTAAGATGGTGTATGGTCTATCTAACCTCTCATACAAAAAGCGCCTAGGCATACTCCAGTTGCAAACGTTAGAAACTCGCCGGACAAGAGCGTATCTGATATTTTTCTTTAAGTTAACCCACAATAAACTAAGGTTTGACGAGTCCGTATTATATGACAAGATATGTGACGACCGATTAAGAGGCCATCGATACAAACAGAAACCTAGGAGTATATCTAAACTGCATATAAGGAGATTTAGTTTTGTTCATCGTATATTTCACTGTGGAATAATCTGGCTGATTGGGTTGTTAACGTCGAAAATCTCAGAGCCTTTAAGAGAAATCTTCACCTATTTGGAATCTTGCAATGATCGTCTCTGCTGCCGATGCTTGTTTGTTCCAGGACAAAGATCGCGGAAACCTTGTAGAAGGTTTCATCAACTTCTTTCTGAGTGTCAAAACAAAGTCATGGCAAAAAGATATCACTACAGAGCGCCTCAGAAGACAACGTCAGATAAAGGTCAGATAAATAGTTTATTTTAACTAATAGTTGCTGGTCAGCTATATTTTTGCATGATGCAACACCAGTGGCGGTGATATTTAACAAAAGATTTACCTTTAGCACATAATCACATACTACGCTAAAGAAATGGAACGCTGGCGGGAAAAATACTCCCTAACCATTAACCAATCCTGAAATCCAGAATACCCTGACTGAGCTAAGGGTGATAAAGTTACTCACCCAATTTTGAAGGGATCCGTATCTCTTCCGCAGTTGAGGGCGTCCGTTTGATTCAAGCTAGGTAAGTTTTCGGAGAGGTCACCCTTAGTGGCCTGTTATTTCCTTACGATCATGTATCGGACGCTATTCTCCAGAACCCGGGTTCCAAAGTCACACGATATCCAGGGCACGCCAGTAAGCTCCCTTTACTAACTAGACTGCCGGGCGCCATTAAAAATTCCAACCAAAGGTTCTGTTCTCTTTGTTTGCGTTGTAGAGTAGCTCCGCATGCTTTTAAATAATTTTGAGTTTTATCATGCAAAATAGTGGTGGCATTACGGGTGCCTGGGAGAGCCTTCCAGGGCTTGCCACCTTTCTAATAAATTCCCTATTCACTGGATCCTTGGAATCTTATAACTTCACTAACAGTACCTGCAAACTGTATGTATTACGCCGGCTCACTGAACTGCATTATTTATTTTAACATGTGTGCGGCAGGGCCGAATTTTGTCGCAGTCTGTCGCTGCTCTGAAGCCAAGCTTACCTAGCGGCGATTTGCCAGTGTGACATTTTTTCGGCCGAGCTATACCCTACAAATATATTACCTTGTAAAGCGAGGCTGAGAAATTGTCATAAGGGTCGGAATCGGCTCTAACAGTCTGAAATATATGTAGACAATGGAAAATCACGAAAAAAACGGAATTTGCTGATACACATATGTACTAGGACCAGTTCTGGCCCTAAGGGATCCCAGCTGCACCACTCTCAATATTCACGGTGGTGTCCGGACAACCCCGGCTTACACGATTCCCCGGTGGACTCTGGTCTGACCGATGGGAACCGCTTAGCTTAGTAGGCCGCCGGCGGGTTTACCAGAGTGTTCGGCCTGGCCCCTATAATGGCCCACGTGTCTAATGGTATGAAGGTCCCCCTGAGGGAGGGTCATCCCTAGGCCTGCTCACAGGTAATGAGGTTGACCCGTCATTCCCTCTATGTCTGTGATTAAACCTTAGGCCTTATGCCCAAAGCAAAATTCCCATCGATGGTGCCCATTTTGGAAAGACTTTGGTGAGCCGACCGATGATTCCATAACCCTTGGGCCCTTGGGGTGCAGGGACGCGATTGTGTTAATTGTATTACCTCAGTTGGTTTAGGGTCAGAATCGCTGAGCCGAGTCGGGCTACACATATGGGAGGGTTTGGGTAGCAGGATGACAGTTTACTTTAAGAAACCTAGGAACCCATCGCGATTAGTAGACGACGAGGAGCGGGCGGAGTGAGGGCTCGAGCGAAGCCAGTGGGAGCGCTGCGAGTAAGCTGAACCGACCACATGTGTGCCACGGTACTCGGCATGGCAGTGGCCGGAATCTAACTATAACAAGTCGCGACAACCACTTGGGTGGAGAGCAAGAATAGATCAGCCGTTAAGCGGCATGGCGGGAGCGAGCATCCTGGAAGGGTGGCGTGCGGGAGGAGGACAGGGAGCTTAGGTCAAACAGCATGGAGCATACCTTAGTGAGGGCCCTATCTTTTCTTGCAACGCGGCATGGCTTAGAAAAAATCAATCTATTTCGCCTACCCAAGTCGACACGCAAAATCATTTATTTCTTGGTTTTCCCTTTTCTGACACACAAAACATAAGCATACTTAAAACGATAATGTCACCCACTGGGGTGTATATGACAATGACTTGATTTACATAAGAAGTGGGCCGGGACCTAGACCCACGCACGGTCCTTTACACACCAATCACGATTACCTGAACAAGTAATATGAAACGGCGAAAATCCGACTCCCCTTTTTTCTGCAACCCCCCATTGGACGACGAAATTAAAGCTTGTGAGCAATATTTGGGCTCTTTTCGAAACGCGGAACCCTCAGCCCAAAATTTGTCATTTAAATCTAAGCTTTCGGTTGACCTTCTCGTTGCTCCTATGAAATTTGGCCACCGCTCGTAGTACCAACTTAAATTTCCTTCGAATTGTCCTCCTCGGATCGTGTAATCGCGGCCGCAGCACTTACGGGAGAGCGAGGTATCCGACGGACACCTCAGCACCCGCAAGGACTGCCCCTATTCCTATGCCTAAGCGAGAGAATTGGCAACTCTGTGAGATGCCTCAGGCGGGCCTCTTCCACGCGTCCGCAGTCGAAAAGTCCACCCGAGCCGAGTATAGTTTCAAAAATTCGTAACCTTCAAATTCCCTCAGTCAAAATTTCGAACGGTGGCACGCTTGAAACGCTCGAATCCTAAGCGTTACAACCAACAAGCTCCTAACCCAAAATTTAGGTTTAATAATTTATGAGAACTTTTCCTTCCAAACGCAACTTAAAGTCCAGGTAATTCGAATAATAATAAATACACATACTACGTGAACTGCTTTTAAAACAAGTACTACTTCTAACGATGCGACTTCCTTCGTACACCTGGACGTGCGCCCAATTTACTTCACCTGCTTCACCCGCTGGGCACTAACGATAAAAGCGACCCAAGGGGTGGGCAAACCAGTCGAGCGCAGATATCTCCCCCTTTTATTACAATTTGTCTCGATCTTAACCACAATTTTGTCCCAAGTTTAGCCCACTCTCTCCACGGCGCGGGCACAGCACTTACGGGAGCGCGAGGCATCCGACGTCCCTTGTCCTAAGCTCGAGTAAAATCCAACGACGAAAGGCCTCGGGCGGGCCTCTTCCGCACGGCTGCATGCCGAAGAGCCCACCCGGGCGAAGAGAAACCCGAAAACACAAAACAAAAAGAATTTTCTACATTGGCGACAACCGCCAAAACCGACCCGATTTTGTCAGAACAAGATATTACTGGTCCTGTGTTCAAAACGAGCCTTTTGCTTTTATAATAGCTGTGTCCCCCTCTCTTAGAAATATTGCCCCTACTGCCCTGCCAAAAATTAAAATCTCAGATTATATTTGCCGCTATGCATTTCAGTTATATATATAGATAGATACAGACAACATAAATGAACTATAAACAGAAACTACAAGTGCGCAACCCTATATCGTCGTTTACAGCCCCTACTGGGCATCAGCGCTGAGCTTACTGTGCAAAACATTGCTGCTGGCCACAGTGTAATTTGCTTTCTAAGGCCCGAAAATTTTGTTCCAATGCGTATGTACGAGGGCTCGGCCCTCATCCTGCCAATCCTTGACCGCATATATATATAAATTATAGAATACATTATGCACAATATAGGCACAGCAGATACCAAGTAATTTCCGCAACTCTTCGGCGTATGCGCTGGGATCTGCTCAGGGCGACCAGTTTTCATGTAACACCAAAAATCCCTAAAATATTCGTTGGTCCCGGGGCCTCGCCGAACGAACACCCCGTTCCACTGCACCAAATACAATAAAGTAATATATATAGCATAATGCACAAACGTTGTATATATACACAACAAGGCATCAACTTATTTCCCGAGGATCGACCGCAGACCCGGCGGAAATAGTGATCCTTTCTTTCAGGTTTGGTGCCAAAATCATCCAGGGCACCTGCGGGCGGTGGAGTGTGGCCTTACAAAGAGAGCACAAACAAGTTACAATTGTTTATTTTTAATATAATGAATACTACATGATTATGAATGATACCTTTTTTGACATCCTGCTGGCATATGGCCGTCCGTTTCCCTTGTTCCCTTACAAAATTTGGTGCGTTGTATACACTTTACAAATTTGGGCTGTCCCGTCTTTGATAATTTTTTAAATTTATTAGACTCCTTACTTAGGGTAAGAGTGTAAACCGAATGGAAGATGGTTATGAGTGAAATTTCGCCTTAGATCCATAGATGTACAGCCCGTTATTCGATTTAGCCTTAAAAAATTCAAGATAGTTTATGAAATTCCACGTAGAATTTAAAAGGTTTTAAGATTATGTGAAAATTTAAGAAAATTTGCGGAAAATTTGGAGAGAATTTGCCAGATTTCCAGAACTTTTGAAAAAAACGGTGCACTTAAGTAAAATTTGATAAGTTTCAGTAAATTTATATAAATTTCAGTAAAAGGTTATAAATTTCAGGAAAGAAAGGCGTACTTGGTGTTATCTAATACGCAGTAAAACGTCGTCCCTTCTCCCTTATTTTCCGAAATTTTTGAAGTTTTCCCTTATGGCCTAAAATGTTAGGTTTGGTTCAGTTCATGTGAAATTTTCTCTCTCCTACGTTAATTTTGCGTTAGTTCCTTGCACATTGCCATCTAAAAAATCATATTATAATTATCCATTTTTATATATATATAATAATTATTTATTGTTATATGTAATATATACACTGGCACGTAAACCTCCAAAGGTTTGTTTGGGTTTGGTTACCCCCAGAGGTCCGGGCTGCCAGAGTGCCTAACCCAGGAGTTTCCAGTAAAAATCGCAATATTTTTAGTTAAATTATTTGTTAATTTAGAAGAAGAAATAGATTTCGTATTTCCTGAGTTGTGGTACTAGGCTAGCTTGGTTTGGGTTGGTTTATACCAGCAGTACTTCCGACTTAACTAGTTTCGAATAATGTTCCCTAAGAAATTTTGCATCGCTCAGTTCCGCGCGCTTTCGCTGCCGCTCACTGCTACTGGATTTAGTTGGGGCTCCTTCGTAACTTCCGGTTTGCCCTCGCAATAACCTATCCTCTTACAGTGTAGTCCTTGCTTTACTTCCATGCGTTTAGCATAGCCCTCAGTGCATTATGCGCCTTAGCTCGGCATCCCTAACTAAACGGCTCACCCACTCGTGCAAGTTCCGCCGACAATACTGCGACACCATCGGCTCGTCAAACTGTGGTCTTTCTTGCGACTCCATATGTGGCTCGTCCCGTTCCCACGCGTCTGCACTGTGGAACGCAACCGGCCAGGAAGGCATGTAAACGTTGTGGAAGGTGTCGTGCTGCCGTCGGTGGTTAGCCATTAGTTGTTTGAGCTCGGCCGTCCAGGATAAAGCGTCCTGATTAGTGGCAGCCCATCGGGGTGCCGGTGGCGCTATAACGATGGCGGTATTGACTGCAACTCGGCGGGAAAGTACGCCTAAGTGCCGCTTGAATTTACGAAAGGCGGCGTTCGGCAAGGACGCGTAGAGCTGCTCCATTGGTGCCTTACAGTAAATGTATTGGAACCCGCCGAGGATGATGACGCAGCTAGTTTACGGGGTTAGGATCGCGTTGGCCAACTGCAATAGTCGAACCATGGTTGATCCGGGCCACCCATTGACGATCCACTTGTTTTCGGTGGCCATTTCTAATATTGGCAACGCCAGGGCGTCACCTACTATAATCGTCCGAGGCCAGCGAACGTGGCCGTTAGTACGGTAATCCCGTACTTCCTCGAGTAATCGGCCCATGACGTTGTAGCAGCGCGTCGGGGCTTCCTGCTGCTGCTGATTGGTGCGCCCGGCGCCCCAGAAAGTGTCCGTGGTGGCTTCCAACAATTGTTAGTTGTCGGTGAGCCGTAGGATCCGCGCATATTCCGGTATGGCGAATTTACTGAGCAGGATTGGCCGCATTATGTGCTCGAGAAGCGGCTTGAGACGGGCCTGGGTGACACCGTCGATGAGCTCGTTCTTGAGCTATCGAGCTCGCGTTTTGAGTTGCAGCGGAGTGCCGGTCATGAGTAGCAGTTCCCGGACGGCATCAGTCAGTTCCAGCAGCGAGAGCACCTGCACTTGATAGTGTTTCTCGACGGTCAACAAGGTGTTGCCGTCATATGCGAATGGGGTTGGTGCCTCGTGCATGTTTGACAATTCCGGCCATTCGGTACCGTGGGATAAGAATGCCATGTATGGCTTGGTGAAGTCCACGCGGTAGGTCGGGATTGCCGGAAGCTGGAACCGGGTTGATTCTGGTGGGGCGAATGGCCCACTCACCGATACGCGTCCGCTGGATCGCCTCCGAGTCTGCTCGGCTTCGTCGCGGTTGCGAGATGCTGGCCATCTGCAAGAATAAACTCAAATAAATATTCGGGTCGTCGTTATGTAGGGTCGCTCTGTTCCGCTAATCGCTCGCTGATTATTTCTATCTACTCTGTCCTACCTACGCGTTGCCTCATAGCGCCGTTGCCCAATGCGTCTCTCTTACTTCCCTAAAACGGCTACTTCTTCCCCATCCTTGTTTGGATTGGTACGGCCTTACTCTGGCCAGGGCTCAGCCTGCTTATATAGGTGAGCTTCACCCATGCGCCGGATTAGTTCTTCGGTCCAGTGGCACAGCTGTGGCCAGAATGGCGGGGAGACCACTGGCTCGGGCCACCGTTGACGCTCCTCGCCTTTGTTAAATGGCCCGATGGAATCCCATGCCTCTATTCCACTCAGCGCCGCGGGCCACTTTGGCATGATGACGCTCATGAGCGCCTGGTGACCATTCACCATCCTGGTCCTTCGCTCGGTCAGTTCGTCGAACCACGCCGTACTGTCGACCCTGAAGTCGTCCAAGTGTGGTGCCGGTCCGGTGATAACAACGGCCGAGTCTGCCCGGAGCCGTTGCTCGAGAACCATCAGGTGGCGCTTTATCCGCTTGAGGTAGGCGCCTGGTGAGAATGCCTTGTTTGGCAGGTGCCAAACGTCCCGGTAGCCGCCGATGATAACGACGCAGTCCGTTTGCGGCGTTAGGAACGCATTCGTCCAATGGATCAACGAAATCATGTTGAGTCCGGGCCGTACGAAGGTTATCCGGTTGTGGTCGTCGGCCACGTCCAACAGCGACAAGGCACGCTCGTCGCCGACGATGATGGTTCTCGGCCACCGCACGAAACGGTCGCGGTGGAACGACCAGATGTCGCACAGTAAATGCCCCAACACGTTATGGTACGCCGGTTGGTTGGCACCGCACTCGCTCCGGAGGACACCTGTGCCCCAGAAGTTATCGAAGGTGTCATTGAGGAGCGGCTTATGGCCCGAATCGTACAGCTCGTCCCAGTAGACGAGGTCCTGGAATTTCGCCAGGAGGATTGGGCGCATGACGTGAAGCTGGTACGACAGGAGCCACCGTCGGGTGTTGGCTGGCAGCGTGCGGAGGAAGTCTACGCTGCGTAGTTTGACCTCCGTTGGCGACATTCGCTGGTCCAACATGTGGACGATCACCGAGACGAAGCCCAATAAGTCCAAGATCGTAATGTAGAAATGCTCGGTGGCGCTGCCGAGCTGGCGGCCATTATGTTTAAAGCCACCATGAAGGTAATGTTCGTTGGCCAGCGTGGTTTTGTTGGATCACTTGACCTCGACCGCATCCCAGAAGCGTGGGCTGCTCACGCGGCTTCGGGGAACGGCCACGTAGCGGTGTCCATAACACAACCCAGGCTCGTGTAGTACGCCTTGCGAGAGTCGGGGCGCGTTGAGATCGTTTTGGCTGTAGCTGCGGCGCATCTGAAATGAAGGAAGCTCTGGTAAGTTTACACAGTATGGATGAAAATTAGGTCTGCCTTAACTTTCACCCTTGTTCTGAGTTTTGTGGGATTTTGGGTTCTACCTCGGGGTACGTGCCGTTATGTTGGGTCGAGGTTAGTCCACTTGCGGATCCGACTCGTCGGACTTAAATATCCACAAAAGATATTTAGGGGCATAGGAGGTACCTAGAAGTGAAAATAGTGTTCACAAAGTTGGAATGACAACTTGGATTCACAAAGAATGACCACTTTGATCAAATTTGACCTAGAGTTCCAAATACCTTGATTTGATCAAAAAGTATAAATTAGAGAAATTTGGGTGTATCCGCATGGACCAAATAGCCGTACCCAGAGAGCCACCGGATCCCAAGAGGAGGCCAGAAATACGGGTATTTGGTTAAAATGTAGTTCAAAGCCCTATCATGTTTGGGCCAAAAAACTGGGTCTAAATACCTAAATTCGTTCAAATCTCATAAATTACAACCAGGTAGCTAAGAATGTTGGACCTAGAAATTTTTAGAAAATTGTCCAAATTGCATAAGACATCATTTTCAAAATGTATTCCCTCAATTTTCAAAATACATCCAAACTTTTAACGCACTCTTCGTAAAATACGAAAAGCTTCTCGTATCGGATTTTTTATTTTTTATAGGTCGCGAAATGTATTCACTCAAAATCTGCAATTCATGAAAAATTACCAAAATTAGATCCAAAGTGCCAAAAAACGTGTAAAGTCATGGTGAACACGAGAATAGTTCGTCACTTTTAATGTTAGAATAAAAATTGTTTTTTTTAATTTGATCCATTGTACCTATACAGATAACAAAAATATTTTGTTGGGTTAACAAGATTTTTGTTCAAGCAAAAAATATGATCAAAAACAAAAAAAATTGTGCACCTCCAATGAAATTCTAAGTCCCGAATTTTTTTGCCGAAAATGGGCAAAATTTGGCCGGTTTTCTCAACATCTGAATATCGAACATGAAAAAGTTCCGCCCGACATTGGCTCAGGGCGTCGACTGGTACCAAATTTAATACCATCAGACAATATCTTTGAACAGTTACCCTTAATGGAAAAAAATAAAAACGGGAAATCTAATGACTAAGTTTTGAAATCTACGGTTTCCCGCTATCTCAAGAATAATAACCGTAATAGGCAAAGTTCGACTCGTTGACACGAGACCTATCGATTGATACCAAAATCAGGGATACAAACCAGCTTACTGGGTAACTAGTATAAAATCCTATTTCAAAACCTTCTTGATGAGAGCTACAGCACTATATAGAGTGTATTTTTGTAATGCCTCGGCGAAGCACGCGTTCGTGGCTTCTCTCCGAATAGCTACAATTTTTATTTCTTTTATACGTAACCAAAATCCACTTATCAATTTCGAAATAATTCTAACGATCCCTGAAAAGGCATACGTTCAAACAATGAAATACTTCTATAATATAAACCTTGGACTTCAATAACAATTAAACACAGAATATACAGCGGCGATGATTTTTAGCTTAACAAATACTTACCGAAGCAAACTGTTCGTACGATTCTTCTCCAGTTTTGGTGGATTGACGACACATTCCATAACTGTCTAGAACACAATGCATAATTACACATTAATAATCATTAACAAAAATTTAGAAATTTATTACGTAATAATTTGATGAATTATTTTAAAAGTGTAAATAATAATAATATATAAATTGCTATAAATTTTGGAACCGCCTCATTTGCGATAATTACGACGGGAAATTCTAATAATTATACTGACACAATATCGGTAAAAGATTACAAATATATCGTCTATATAAATAAACTAAAATTAATCAATGCATTTCAGCATGCTTTTCATATATATACAACTTGCAATGTAAACTTCAGCACAAAATGTACAATTTTCATAAGTAATGGGTCGGTAGAAGTTACAGAGAACACCAGTAATTCACTGATAAACCCGAGGCCCTAAAACCTACTACAATCTAGACTGAATCCCGCGGGAATGGTTTAAATATCGCAAAGCCAAATGCATAGGGTCTGGTAGGTGGCCATCGCACCAAACCATCTACAGGTCAGCAGCACACGCCGAAGTCGAAACCACATCATACCGATTACAAAATTCTCAGGAAATTCTTAAGCAATATCACAATCTATTTTTAAATTTAGCTATCAATTACACTTTTCCCGCTTCTTTCGATAAATTCGTGGAAATACTATGAAAATGCAGGAACATTTCTATCTGAAATTTATTTTATGCATGGTTGCCAAATCGCTTTATGTCATTCGGCTTGTATTACCTGACCCAATACAGTAGAGCACAATTTGGCTGATAAAGCTCTCTTTGTCATAGCCATAACATCCGGATCCATATTGACCACTTCAGCGTAGCCACCTCTCAAACCGCATCTAAAGAAAATACATACAAACAATAACAGT